>JAANDG010000854.1:0-46458 GCA_036852015.1 Pelodera strongyloides | reverse complement strand
TCTAACAAGTTTAGTTTTATGCGTAAGTCACAATATAGTCATTTAGGAATAATAAGGGCAGTCATTTCTTTAGAATTTTGTGATGTTGTGGTGGAAAACTAAACACGACTTTACCTTTTTAAACTAAAAAGGAGTTTACGCTTAATTCTATACAAAACAAACAGGAAACATTTTACTTTTACCACAAATTGTTGGGACTCATCATAAATATATATGTTTTTGGACAAGATGCAGTTTTTAAATAAGGGTTGATCACCAATTTATATTCTTCTTTTGTTATTGAAAGATATGACAGGCTTTCTTGTTTCCAACAATACTATATTTAGTGTATATACTGAGGAAACTTGGCCGGTGCGCAGCCTACAGAGCGCCCGAAATGGGTGGGACGCCGTTTGTGGGCCCACCCATTGTTTGTAGGCCGCGCACCTGCCATATGCCGGCCGCGCACGCGCCAACGTTTCGCTTTGTATCAACTTTGATATACATAGTATTGTTGTATGCTGGTCGTATCTTCCAATAACAAAAGAAGGATATAAATTGGGGCCAACCCTTAATTATAAACTGCATTGTGTCCAGCCCAATATAGTCCATCAACTCGAAAGGTCCCATCGGGTAACCGGCTCCCAGACGCATTCCAGTATCAATATCCTAAATACGGTACAACAATAAATTGGTAGAGAGCCTGTAGTTTTGAGTTCTGAGGTCTCATTCTCATGCCCTTACTTTTTTGAGCCTCAAGACCTCAAGAGCGTGTCCTTTATTCAAGTGTGGAACCATCGTACAAAACAATGTTAAACTGTTACTCTTTTAGCAGAGGTGCTCTGTATGAAAGTCTAAACTTATAATATAACAAATATAAAGCGAATATGTATGCTGTCAAAATGCGCGAAAAAAAAACGAAACTAGCAGGTCAAAATTATACAGGTTTATACATTACTCTCGTGAAGAATAATAAGAAGGAGGTTATACATAAGCAGTTAACCCTTTTTTTCCTATACACATTTATAAATGGCTTAGCTATGTAGCGCATGCGGACTCCTGCGGGTGGAAGGTAGTGACGATGCTAGGCCCCAATTTTATTTGTGATGGCCCTGAGATGTATACTTGTTTATGATTGCATGTTTGTACATTTATGTGTGGCACGTTTAGGATTGTTGAGAACGTGGACACGTAGTTCTTTTGTTGAGGTAACGTGGCTAAACTAAACTAAAACTACAAAATACGGGTTGGCTGTTTGTGTGGGACCAAATTCTTTGATTCGCTATCAACATCGTTTTCTTTGTTAACTCTTGTGGAATTACAATCTATACACTGTTGGTGGAAATTATATCCTAGTATCTATATTATCTACTTTGATTTTTCTTTTTCATCGTCTCTCACGGCGTTGCGCTCTTTTTAATGAGTATAATAAATATTCAAATATATACTAGCGTTACCAGACATGCATTATATAGGCAAATTACGTAAGTTTCCCTAAAGCACCTAAGTTAAAAAAAAATTACCTGAATACTCGCATCGCCTCTTTCATGCAGTCGGATAGCTTCAATAGTGTAGGGCACGAGAAGACGGTTTACGATAAAACCGGGAGTGTCCTTAAATGATGCAAATGTTCAAACAAACTTCTATATATCCAAAGTGTTCGTACGTTAGCTTGCTTACTGCATTCTACATGGACCGAGTGGTCTAGATGGTATGAAGGAAGTACAACCACTACCTCTCCCTCTCTATCTCTATCTCTCTCAGAATATTCGATAAGACCTTAGAACAAGCTGTAGCCCTTTTCTTTAAAGCGAAATGCTAGCCCCTTTGGAAAATTTGCATATGATAAGCAAATCTTATGTGTCCTATGCTAATTTTGTACGATCGTCCACGGCAATCGTACAAAATTAGCATAGGATACATAGGATTTGCTTATCATATGCAAATTTTCCAAAGAGGCTAGCATTTCGCTTTAAGAGAAAAACAGCCCGACCTTGCACTTGACACAACTCTTTCCCAACTGTGCGCCATATTCCAGAAGAGCATCGAATGTGGCATTCGAAGTGCCATCAAAACGAACAACCTAAAAAAAGAAGAGAATATATATATATATATATATATAATTTTTCAGTGGAAAGCAAAAATAAATAATATCTGGAAAAAATCGTTTTGGTGCGGAAACACCCCCAAAACATCTCCGAAAAGGTGCGAAACTTTGCGGAAATGGTGCGGTTCGCACGAAAAGTGTTTCCCGCCACTGATCGGCGCGTATTCTTCCGCCGCATTTTTATTCGGCGCACATTTTGTATCCCATTTAGTTGCGGCACGCATTTTGTGTCCCGAAATGGTGCGGCGCGGAACTAATCGGCTCTCAGTGATACGCTTCATTACTGTTTTGAATACAGCTGTCACAGGCCAAATTTCAACTTTTTGAAGTGATCCTAATTTCACATTTTTTGAAATTGTTTGGTAACAAGTGAACGTTTAGAAGTGTTTCCTCGTGAAGTGATGATTACTTACATTCGCTAGTTACATAAATGAAATGAAACATTACGCTTGCAATGTTGCACGCTACGCTGAATATGTTAACGTGCCACGTTTATTGCGAAAACTATCGATTGAAACGAAATTTCGGGAAAATATATAATGCTAATTCTACCTCAAGCAGCTTCATCACAGGCACCGGATTGAAGAAATGAAGGCCACCAAATTTGGATGGGTCCTTCAAAGCGGTAGCAATATCTTTCAACTCCAGAGACGAGGTGTTCGTGGCAAGGATTGTGGTGCTAAACGAAAATGTTCTAATGTTCTAAGAAACGTTGCCACGAAATGTGGCTTTCCATAGCTTAGATGGAAATTGTTAATTCGTCCCATTCTGTGGCAGAAAATGCAGAATACAAAAGCTATTAGCAGTTGTTCTGGTTGCGTTTAAAGACCACCTGTCATACCGCTTTAAAAAATATTCACAAAAACCTCTTGGCGTATCCTTCTGCGTCTCTGAAAATCTTCCTCTTCACGTCTAGATCCTCCACAATTGCCTCGATCACTAAGTCGCTCTGCTCAACCGATTTCTTCAAACACTCCGAGGTAGAAATATTAGCCATAATCGATTCCAAATAACTCTTTTGTTCCTGAAAAGGTATCAGGGATTTCAAATCTGTAGTTTGTAGTTTATACGTAGTTACAAAACAGGGAAAATAATTTCAGGTAAAGTTTGTTTTCCTAAAACTAATTGTGATGTACACCTTCATACTGTTTTGTAAATATATAAGGAATTATTTTTGAATATATAAGGAAGTTTTTTTTTTTTGGAAAATTGTTCGCTAATTCATAATAATATCATTATACTAAAAATTACCCCTTCATCCTTGAATTTCTTTTTCGCCACTCGGGTGACCGAGTTCACAATTGTCTGCTCGGCACGCTTCAATGCTTTTGGGCACGAATCGTGCATTGTCACTTTAATATTGGCTGCGGCCGAGACCTGCAAGATTACATTATTTCGAATAACTTACATGACACTACTTTTTTTTTCCTCAGTATGTATGCAAGCATGTAAATTAGTTGTTAGTGAAGTCATGTAATCTTCGTCATGTTATTCGCATGAACAGTTTGCATGATGTGACAAAATGAGTCGAGGCATTAATTTGTTAAAGGGAATATGTAGGCACTCAAAATGAGCAAAAAAAGCGAAACTAGCGTTTCCATACCAGACGTTAATTTAAATAGGCGACTGAATATGTAAATACGAAATTGGAATGCGCTGCATCTTGAATCTTGCTATTTGCCGATTTAAACTGAAATTTTTCAATCAGACCCAAATTTATGCAAGGGGTCCGAATTAGCGTTCACTATGGAAAAGGCGAGCTTTGTAATTGATTTTCTTTTATGTGGGTAATTGTAGACAACTTTTGTTATTGTTTCCTTAATGGGCAACACGCATTCTATTAATACAGCTTAACTTCAAAAAGGGCCTACATATTCCCTTTAAAGGGATCGGCTCACCTTAAATTGTGTCTGTTTTTTTTTGTTTCTTTATTTTCTATAAGGGATAATAAAAATTTGGAATACAAAAAGTAGTGTTCTAATTCAATACTCACGGAGATATTAGGTGATAAAGTGGTGGATTGATCGGTCCAAAATGGCAAAGGGTAATTGTCCTGCCTTGTTTGTATAGAGACAATTACCCTTTGCCATTTTGGGCCGATCAATGCACCACTTTATCACCTAATATCTCCGTGAGTATTGAAATAGAACACGATTCCAAATTTTTATTATCCCATATAGAAAATAAAGAAACAAAAAAAACAGATACAATTTAAGGTGAACCGATCCCTTTAAAGGTAATTAAAACCATGGCCATTCAATTGTTGCTTGTCAACCTTTCGTCATATTGATGCACCTATTTTATGTGTTAATAAATATTTAATATTTAAAGGTGTTTTTTCTACTGTGTGCTTTTCGGTTTAGAAAATTCTCGTAAACTAACCTGAGCAATACCACTTCCCATTTGACCCGAACCAATGATGGCCAAATTCTGGATCGCGCTATTTGATACCGTAGTCGACAGCGAGCGGCGGGAGAACGCGACCGCACCGCCGGAAACTGCTCGAGCGATCATCTGAAGGAAATTTACAGTTCAGTAATCAATATACTTTAAATGCATATGATCCATATTGATAGTGCACTTCTTTATTGCGAAACGATAGTTATAGATATCATGTGGATGAGTAGGAAAAAATTGCCTATAAAAACGTGAGGCGGCTAAAAATATAAGATGAAACAATGCTATTTTCACTTACAGAGAAGAAAGATAATTGCATAATTTATCATAAAACAATGTACATGTAAAATATAAGCAAATTACTTCTCGAAGCAATATTAGACTAGACGTAGAAGAAAGTGTCACTACGGAATTGCATTTGCATTGGCTGTAATTTATTTATTCGCATTTAGAAATTTGCATATGATAAGTGTGATATACTAATACTGAATGCAAATGTGAGTTCTCTCTTTGTCATGTAAATAACAAGCTACTCCGTACGGTGTCCCGTGTGTGCAGTGCAAAATGTGAAATCAAATTTATTCAAAAAGGCACAATATCAATATGCTAAGCTTGTAGTTCTAAGTACAGCCATTAGTTACAGAATTAACTTCTTGGGGAAATTTTTTGAGCTCTCTCAGGCAGCAGAGTTATTGCCAGAAGTTGGCCTTTTGTACGCCAAGTCTTCCTTGTGTATGTATAAAAAAAATACTAATTGTTACATCAACAATTAATAAAACATTTGAAAGCAAAGCGGGCAATAATCAATAATCAGAAACGAAATATCAAAAGAACACCGGGTTTGAGATCAGTCGAATACAGTAAATTTACTTCGAATAAATCTCTCAATGGTCGGGCGCTGTAAAATAGATATGGCGAAAATTTCTTAAAATTAGTTTGTCGTATAAGTTTAAAGTTTTCGTATATAGAGACATTAACAACATAAGATGTACAAGAGTCATGAGTTCTAATAAAAATGGCAAGAAAATGGCGCGTTGCAAACTCTCATAGACACGCTGCGATCTATAATTTCTTTAAATCCAGTCTTTTGCAATGAACTAAGAATAAGTATCCCCAAACTATAACATTAATCAAATATAGTGTAGATGTACTTTCTGCTCGGCGGCAGTTTCCTTCCATGCTCGTCCAGCTCCTCATCCGAGTCCTCGTCGGTGACATCCTCGCTGTCGTACTCGTAGTCCGACTCCCATTCACCTTTAAAGATTTTTTTTGTAAAGCGATATGACGCGTGGTTTGCAAGGGCATACTAATTCCCAACTAGCTATCATACTTTTTTTTGGAGGAAATTGGGAGGATTTATTGGGAGGAAATTTTAGTGTGTCGGGTATATCTCGGTAATTTTACAAAATAAATAATTCTGGCAGAGAAACCGAGCTCTTGACAATGCACTCTATAAAAAACAGTGACTCGCGCGTAGATGAAAATCATTACGAATGAAGAAATACATCGTTATTTTACATGAACGGAACAAATTATTCTAACTGAACTTCCGTAACGCACAGGGTGCTAGCGCACACTACCTGCAGTTACTCTTTTATATAATACGATTATTGTTTGCTTTATTTAATATTCAAATCTTTCAGTTTATTGATTACCTTCTTCTCCTACATTCGGCTGGTCATATACTCGGTTACCGGTCTGTACAAACTTGTCGGCTTTCGATGGATAAGTTTGAGTTATTCTGAAAATCGACATTTTTTCTCGAACTATATGCTGTGGTTATTGATAATATATTTTGTACTTATACGATATATTTAATTTTTGTTTTCTTCTGTACGCATTTGTGTACGTAATTTGCTATCTATGCCGTGTTTCATTCGCAATAGGCGCACAAAATTGGGTGACTACTAAAGCGAAATACCAGCCGGTTTCCGAAACACATCTCAAATATCTGCATTCTTATGCAGTTATGCTAAGCGGGGTACGATTGGGGTCTATTTTTTATTCTAATGTATGCTCATTTTCATATGAAGCATAAGAAAGCAGGGGTACTCGATGCGTTTCAAAAACCGGGCGGTATTTCGCTTTATCGAAAGTTTACCTGTTAACCATCCTGCTCTTCTGTCTCCACCGCTCTCGCAGCATACTCATTTTATGCTCATCCATCGCTATAAATACCACGCGATCCTGCATCGGTTGAGAGTCACATAACCTAAATAAATCCATATATAAGTGACAAAAACCAACATGATAGGGGCAAAACAATTCCCGAGACCAATATGACGTGGGTCTCACATGTGTCCAGAACCAAGCAAATGTTGACCTAACCACCCAGTACCATCACTGGCGCACGTGCGGCGCACATGCGGCGCACATATGGCGCTGCAAAAAGATCACCTTTTAATTCCCTCATACTCGTCAGTGATCAGTGACATTGTGGCCACATCCGAATCGATTTGTTTTATCCTGTACTGGGCATCGATTGATCGGATCAATCGATCAAATACCAGACGGACTTTGCTCTGAAAATTATTGATTATTGATTTTAAATATGGCAGCCGTATGATGGGCACTCACGTCTATGTCCCCCGTCCGGTAATTTTCGGCGTAACGTGAATCCTTAGGGAAGTTTCATAATATTCTGAAGAAACTCAAAAAGAGTCTATACAATTTTTACAAATTTGCTATAATATTTATAATGAATACACTCCGGAAGGGTGTCGGTGTCTATACGATTTTTAGAGCTTTGCTATAATATGTACGATTGTATGGATTTCGTTCGGGAGGAACGTTTTTACTTGGCTGAAGTAAAGCAATGTAATACAATAATAAATAAAACGAAGCAGCTACCTGAATAATAGCGACGCAAAGTCCTACGACGGAAAGGCCGACCAAAGTCAAAGCTAATTGGAAGATAATATAGTTGGGCGATTTGGTGACAACATCGCCGAGACCTAATAAATAAATGAGAATATATATTTGACAGATATTATTAAGAGGTCCTGTCCAACAGTCACGAAAATGCGATTCACACAGTTGGCCTTTTTAACAACGTAAAACTTATAAATTTATAAAGCAAAATATCGGCCGGTTTTTGAAACGCATCTCAAGTACTTGCATTCCTATGCATTTATGCAACGTGGGGTCTAATTGGGGTTTAGTTTTTATTCTAATTTTTGCTCATTTGCGTATGCTGCATAAGAAAGCAGGTGTACGCAATGCGTTTCCCTGCCGGTATTTCGCTTTAAAGATTATCCTTCTCGTTCTGCTGCACAATTATATTTCATCTTCTCGCAGGACAATTAAAATGATGAAAATTACAAACCAAGAAGCGCTTACCAATTGTAGTAAGTGATGTGAAGAAAAAGTAGAAGGCCGTAAAGTACGACCAATCATACTCCCAAGTTCGTACGACGGCCGCCGCAAAACACAACCACATCACGAAGAAGATTAGAGCCGCCTAAAACATTTTACTTCGCGATCGTTAATTATGTACTTGATATAATAGTAATAATAATAATATTTATTGCGTACACCACAAATGCATAACGCACAGTTTGTCATTGAACAGAAGGCAGAAAACACAAGTGAACGAAAACACAATACACAGGAAATCATATACTACGAACGAGAAAATATATTGAGATTGCTTTTAATCACTAACGAGGTTCGATGCACGAATGAGTGTCTGCGTACCATCTTAGTTGTGTGAAACTGTGTATATGAGACATTGACACTGCGTCATTGTATCTTTGTGTGTTCTTTTTTGTTCAAGTGTGTAGTGTGTAGTGTGTGTAAGAAAATTTATATAATATTTCATATGTTAGCCAATTATAAATCATTCTGTGCTGATCATTGGAAACCATTAGAAATCAGAATTGAAAACTTATTCAAAATCTCATACCTTCATCGGCACTGTCTTAACTTCTTCCCTTTCGTTGAGCACTACGTCGAGTGCACCAAGTGGTCTGTTGGATTCGATCTAAAAATTAAGCTTAATTATATTAGTTGGCAGCATAGAGGGGTGGCAAGCGCCTTGCTCCAGGCCACAGGTCGTTCGGTCGTTGGTTCGATCCGGGCCCGGAACCCCTTCACCCCACCAAACGTAAAAATTGGTAGCTGGATAAAACAGGCGGAGATACATCGGCTTTCCGAGAAAATTGAAGTTCGGGAAGTTTAAAGGCCAGTTCGTCCGGCTTAAAGGGACAGGCCCGTCAAATTAAACCTATGTTTACGAGATGTTCATACTGTTTACAAAGCATTTTTATTACAATACAAACCAAATTTCACCTTCATTCACCCTGGGACACTTTTTTTCGATGCGCTCAACTCATATGTATACCATAAAGCTGCAGATTTCAAAGCCGTATACGCAAATTTTGATCGCAGTCTAATTTTACGATAAATTTGCATAGGCAGCTTGGAAATTTCCGTTTTACGGTATACATATGCGTTGAGTGCATCGGAAAAAAGTTTCCCAGGGTGAATGAAGGTGAAATTTGGTTTGTATATAATGTAATAAAATTGCTTTATAATCATTATGAACGTATCGTAAATATAGGTTTACTTTGATGGGCCTGTCCCTTTAAGAAATGAAACCGGACCCCGGTGCACCGTTTCTGCGGATTCGGTTAATATAACCCAGTACTCTTTTACTCTTTTAGTTGGGACAGCATAGAGCCTTAGTTCACTCGAAATCTCGTTAAAAATCGTTAAATATTTCTTCCTTTTCTTTTCCAAATACAACGATTTTTAACAGTTTCCATTTTTTACAAAAGTGTTGTATACAACTAGTGTAAAACATTGATATTTCACATCTATTTATCCGTATCCCTAAACTTAGGAAATAAAAATATCTAAAAGCTTCTGCAATATAAAACCCATATGTTGAAACGGTTGCTTGACGACGTGCGCCTAGTGCGTTCCCTAAAAGCTTTCAACCTTTATTCTGCTTAGAAGTGGGTCTTATGGACGCAAAAAAGCCACTCTCGTATGATTTATGCATGAGGAGAATGGCGTTCTCCCTCGTACATAAAGTCTGAAGAATAAGCTCCTCACACGTAGGCAGAATTGCAAAAGTTCTTGGATCCTTTAAAGCAAAATACTGCCCGGTTTTTGAAACGCATCGAGTACACTAACATTATGATGCAGCTTTTTGAACATAAATTAGAATAAAAAATCGAGCTGTATTCGAGTAAATTAGCATAAACACGTAATTCAGTTGTCCACGATGTGTTGCAAAAACCGGCCGGTATATCGCTTTAATCGGTTTGCGTAGCGAATTGCTTCAGTTGGTTGTTTTATTTCTTAACTTCTTTCTTATTCCTTCTATCTAACTTTATTTTGCAATATATAACAAAATTCGTTTGTTTGGTTGTATTACGAAAAACAAAAAACTAACTTTTCTGTTAACGTGGTTTGGTAGTAGGCTAACTTTTCTTGAGAAGTATGCGTTTTGGCTATTACATAAACCTTCAGTATACCTTTATTCGATTCGCTTTCTTCATATTTGTCTTATGCGTTGTTATTACCCGAGAAAAATGAGCGGTGCATATATTTTTTCTCATGAATTTTATGTGTAGGTAAAAAGTTATTGATTTTTTTTTCAGGTAACCTCCTGGTGGGTCTTTTCCTATGCCCGATGGGAATCTGCCTAGAAGTCCGGCCTAAGAAAAAATCGCGATCGGTGGCTTGACGATGGAGATGTATGAGAATGCAGTCGTAAGTTTTTGAATTATTTATTCTTTTTATGGGGTTTCCAAGTATCCGGACAAATTTACCGTATTTTACGACCTCGCGAGACCCATGTATTAATTTCTCATGTCAAATATTCAATTCAGGGAAAATACGGTAAATTTTTGCATACTTGGAAGCGAACGCACAGTTGTTTTTGGCATACATGGAAACCCCATTATAGAGTTTTGCACATTTAATTACTTCTTTTCTGAGGATCTTCTTTTGAGAATATCTTCATACAATTTTGCATGCACTACGCAAAACGGTTTTCGCAGCCACCATTGAGTCCATTGAGTGGTGCGGGAGGTTTAGCACAGAAAAATTGGGGAAATTTTTTTTATGTTGAATTATAGGCGGTCGGGCGGTCTTATGCCTTCATTTTACTAGTTTTTAACCAGTCTTCACGCGAGAGATATCAACTGAAGGATAAATAACTTTTACTGTAACTGTGTGGAATGCAAACTAGTTAAATAAAGATGCGTGTAAAGCTAAGACTTATTGGGAAAAAATATAAGGGACTATTCGGAAGTTAGGTGGCCTGGAATTTGCGGAATGTTTTTTTCCGAGAGCGCTGCATCGATTTTTATAAAAGTTTATCAGCCCTTCTAAAGATTTCCGGACAAACTTTATTCTAATTTAGTGTTTATTTACTTTTTTGTGACTATAATTTAAAATAAATTTTCAGAACGGACGTGAACCGCACCGTCCACAGGCAGTACCACGACAGCTCCGAATAGGTATTTAATGCACCGTCCGGGAGACGAGCCAGGAAGAGTTATATGTATATCCGCCCAGATCGATGTCACATATTCCCCAAGTTTGTATGTTTCTTCCTTAGGAATTACATTACGTCCTCTCTTTTCACTTTCCCTTGTTGCTATGTTTAATTAGGGTAATTGTTTCTTTGTAATGTCAGAACCAGAGTATTTGTTGAACTTTTGGACCACTTAGAAATTATGTGATGTGCTTTACCCTTTTTTAGTTCCTGAAAGCGTGGAAATCAAGTGAAATCAAGTGAAGGTGGAAATCAACTATTTACTACGATCCAAAATTTTGATAGAATTCATAGTTTTATATTGATTTACTCCTTCCAATTAAAAGGTTTTGCTTTGTAAAGCATGTCTTTCGGAATTTAATACCATCATCTTTCGATGAAAGGAAACTATTTGAGCACTTCATTCTCGTGAGCCTCCTCCTTTAAGTATATTTGATTTTTTATGAGCGAGTTTAAAAAAATTAAATAGTTAGATTATTTAAAGAGAAAAGCTTACATGATGATCCGTGTTGTTGACCAACTCTCGATTAACGTGATGCACGGACAGCAATGGCATTGTAGAAGTCGATCTTAAAGATAACTCACTTCCAACTCGACGAACCCTAGGTTTTTTATTTGCACTAGTATTATCAAAGTTTATCTTATCGCTTTGAAACTTACGGTTTTATATTCAGTCACAATAGTTAATGAATCTACTGAAATCATCCCAATATTTATGTAGTGTTTGCTACGTCCTGATTGTACTTCATAATGTACTGTAACTCTGAGTCTGAGTGGTTATGCTGGCGGTGTCGCGAATATTTTAAAGTATTATCTGATATTTTTCATACATTATAAAAGATGCTGACCTCTCGTTCTTCAGTTTTCGATCTCTTTCTTTCACCAAACTTCTGAAATACAGATTCAATCGATCCGTGGTGATAATACAAAAGAGTAACAATGTGTAGGAGGAATAATTTAAAGTCACAGTCCCCGTATAAAAATCATTTCACAGCCACATTTGAGTTGTCTGGGAGATATATCACAGAAAAATGATGAAAACCTTTTTTACGTGGGCCTGTGCCTTTAAGAATACCCGCTCAAGCCGATGGCTCAAGAAATATTCGCTGTCAGTGAAATAGTGCACAGATCAACCATCAGTAGCCATCTTTCGATGAAATGTTGCATTCTTCGATTTGTGAAATATACAGTGCGCGTCGTGTCATAAGTATCCGGGTACCCCAAAATTTAGCCCTAATTTGCGAAAATAAAAACTTTTTGAGAAAATCAACCATCCTACCAAATCGGGGAGGGCCAAGAGCCTAGGGATTGAACCAACGGAAGGGAGGGAAACTAATGGGAGGGATTTTTTTTCAAAAAGTGACTTTTCGCAAATTAGGGCTAAATTTTGGGGTGCCCGGATACTTATGACGCGCACTGTACATGTGAATGTCACTGTGTGCCTATAATATAAAGCTCTTACTGTGAACAGAACATCAGACTGAGTTTATTCCAGGTGTATTCGATCCACGTAAAATAGAGAAATCCCCAATCAAGTAGAATCGTGAAGACCAAAGGGATTCCGATGAAGGCGTACAACATGGAAATAATCCGACCGGCCGTGGTCTTGGGGTGGAAGTTACCGTAACCTGTGAAGTTTCAATAGATAATCAACATTTTCTGCGATCAGTGTTTGTAACACAATAATACATTTGCTAAAGCGATGATAATTACAGAGGCGCGGAAAGGATTTTGTAGCTAACTGTCATTATCAGTTTAAAATAAATTGTCAACTTGACTATGCATTTGCATAGAAAAATAACGGCTTATTGCAAGTCGTGGTATTTTGGTTCAGCCAGGTCTCATTCATATTTAGTTTTGGACTCACCAATGGTTGTGTACAAACTGGCCGAATAGTATACTCCGCCCCATATTGTCCATTTTGTGTCTTCCATAATGGGTTCTTCAACTACAACTCCCAGCTTCTTTTCATACCTAAACTTATGTTTATTATACTTTTTACAGTGCTGTATACATACTATACTGTAGCCCAGCATAAAGAGAAATACCTGCCGGTTTTTGAAACACATTGAGTACACCAGCATTATTATGCGGCCTATGCAAATGAGCATAAATTAGAATAAGAAAATCGAGCTAAATTCGAGCAAATTAATACGACTCCCAGCTTTCAGTTGTCAGTTGAATTCAGTTGTCCACGATTCGTTTCAAAAACCGGCCGGAATTTCGCTATAACGCTTATAAGAATTCGCCGTTTTGGGCGTTGCTTTGAAACTACTACTTGTAAGATGTTGAAATACCGTACTGAAAAGAAAGAAACGCTGGAAAGAAATTGAAAAATAAACCGACCTACAACTACTACAAAAACTACAAACTACAACAGAAACTACAAAACTACAACTACTACAAAAACTACAAAAGAACCTTACCATTCTAAAGCGTCACGAACCATTTCGAACTTGATTTCGTCTATTGTTAATCCTTGTCTTTCCGAGTACGTGGAAATATCATCATCAATGTCGCGAAACCTTAAATTTATTGTTATTGATTATTTAAAAATAAGTAAACAATGTAAACGTGGTATACGAAAAAGTGTACAGAACAGTACAGATAGGTAAAGCGTATCATGATCTTTTGCATGATACCCCGTTTCGTCCCTGTTCGTATACGAGGATTTTGATGCGGTCGTAGTTGTGCAGTACTTATACGTAGAATGTAAACGCCGCTGCTTTTTCAAATGGTACTCGAGGCAATTGCTAATGAGCTAGGCATAATTATAACGACCTTTTATCTGATTTCAAAGGTTACCGATTAAATATCGTCTCCATATATTTGCCGCGCGAATCAAAAAGCTCCCTCTTCCTTTCATATTCCTGGAGTAGAATGGTGCGGTCGTGTCCGCCTATAATTTATTCTTTTTATTTTAATTAACTGTTGTTAATTTCTAATAAATGTATTTGAGTTCGCATTGTTCTTGCTCCCTCATATGGAGTCCCGTACCTTATCCGCCTTCTCCAAGGTTGATATGTTCAAAAACATTTTTGGCACACTTCATGAAATAGGATGCGTCGAATACTTATGGAGCTTGGATTTTCTAGTAGAACAGCAAGAGTTAAACGTCCGAAGCATGCACTCTTATTACTTTGCAAATGAGTATACAGGGCGATTACAGTGTATATGAGACATTTGGTCACAGCGAGTTCGTCAACGCTGACGTGTATCACTACATTTTATAGAATTTATTTTTCTACTCTTCTCTTAGGCCTCAAACTCAAACGCGCAAATTTCGGAAAATAACTTGTACAAGGGATATTATAAAGTAAGTCCATTGGGTGGGGTTAGCGTAGTGGCTAACGCAGTGGACCATCAATCCAAAGCGCTGGGTTCGATTCCCGCTCGTCCAATACCCCATTTTTCGATCACAGTCAAAACTTATGAAATATGGCTCGGGGCGGATAAAGTCCCTTGTGTTATTTGCATTCACTTTGGCATATGAGTCCATTGAATCCATACCTTCAATTGCACTAAACGCCACGCCTCCGAGTAATGACCACGCAAATAAGACGACCAGCCAGCACATGTGTCTCCAGAAGGTTTTCTTTCTGGTTTCCTCTTCAAGGGCTTTCAAATCGACCGGAGGAGGTTCGGGTTCGGAGCAGACGGATGGCGCCTGGAGTAAAGAGATTGGATAATCAGAGAGACAAATATGATGTTATAAAATACATTGAAATTCTTTAGTATGGGGTTTTTATCATTTGCTGGAATGTACATTACATGCAAATTGTGTTCTATTGAGTTTCAGAAATGCCCAGTAAGGCACACGATTTGCACGGGTGCAAATCAAATCGATTGCACATGTGCAAATCGTGTCCAGTATACGTTTTTTTGTCATACTACTTTAAAGCGAAATACCGGTCGGTTTTTGAAACGCATCGAAGACAACTGAATTCTTACGTATTCATGCAAAGTTGCTCGATTTTAGCTCGATTTTTTATTCTAGTTTATGTTCAATTGCATAAGCTACATCAGAATGCTGGCGTACTCGATGCGTTCCAAAACCGGCCGGCATTTCGCTTTAATAATAAGTGAAACCCCTACCGCTTCTGCCTTCCTCCTCCTTCGTCTTTTCTTTTTCTTTTCTTCTTTATCCTTCGCGATATTCGGAAGACTTTTTGAGACGGTTTGTACAACTGTAAACACTCCACCTTCAACCATTGATAGAGGACGTTGGGGTAGCTGTGGGCCTGCAAGGGTAAGGTATCATGCACAACATTAGGGTAGGAGGATTACGGTACACATTTATGGTTTTCGTAAGTTGACATTCCTTAAAGAGAAACACCGGTCGGTTTTTGAAACACATTGAGTACACCAGCATTCGTATGCAGCTTATGCAAATGAGCATAAATTGGAATAGAGCTAAATTCGAGTTGATTTAGCATAAATAAGTAAGAATTCAGTTGTCCACGATGCGTTTCAAAAACCGGCCGATATTTCGCTTTAAATTAGCAAAAGGGCAACCATGCAATCGTACATGGGCAAGGACATGGGCAAAAGGGCAATCGTACAAAATTAGCATAAGATACATAGGATTTGCTTATCATATGCAAATTTTCCAAGGGGCTAGCATTTCGCTTTAAATTCGTAATAGTGTGCAAAGGCGCAATGAAATGTTGGTGGACCTGTATGGGGATAGGAGGATCGTTAGTACATGCTCGCCATTAGGAAAAGTAGATTTTCCTTGCGGAATATAAAATTTATTAGTATTATTATTTATTTATTCCCTAATAATGTCCTTATATTGACCAAACTTGCGCGATACATTTTTTGTCGTAATACATTTTATATTATGTTATCTTTACTTTTAATTTGTAGGCAAATAGATGAATAGACCACGCGCGATATTGGGCATACATCATACATATAGGGAGTTCGAGGGAGTGATGGTAATATTAGTTGGAAATTTGTGGATTTGTCAATAAAAGAAAAAAAAAACATTTATTTGTTCCAACCTGACTTGAGCCCATTCCGCTTCTCGGGACCTTGACTTTTACTTCGTGAAACGATTTTCTTCTCTGCCGTCATAACTAGAAATAAAAAAAAATAATAAGGAGAGTTTTATTTATTATATAACTAGTTTATTGACAACACGTATCGAAAATACACACGGAATCAAATGATGGCCATTCAAATCAAACAGCCAACTGATGGCCACTGTTTAATCATTGAATTGCAAAATAGTTCTGAAGATAAAGATGAATAGTTCTGAGGATAAAATGCTGCCAAACATACGAAACCGTAGGACATTCTTATGAAATCCGAAGCTGCTGCATGAAAATTGTAAACCAGACGGCTACGCCGCCTAACAATAAGACGTCTTTCCATACGTATGAAACGTGCGAAACGTAGTAAAAAACTTATGACTTTTGCGTAGTAATATTTGATTCGAGTTTCGACACTCTCCAGCGGCAAAATTTATTCTAATGAATTTCCGCAACGTGACTCCTAACTCACATTACAATTACTCTTTTAAAGGAGGAGGCTCACGAGAATGAAGTGCTCAAATGGTTTCCTTTTATCGAAAGATGATGGTATTAAGTTCCGAAAGACATGGTTTACAATGCAAAAGCTTTTAACTGGAGGGAGTAAATCAATATAAAACTATGAATTCTATCAAAATTTTGGATCGTAAAAAATAGTTAATTCCATAGTGGGCATGCAAATTTTGTGCTGGCTTGCAAAATGACTTGTAAATTTGCATGTTTAGCTTTGAAGTCTACCTTGCATACGGTAGGTTATTTTATTTGACTTCGAGTTCTTAGATTAATTAATTCCTCCAAACTAAAGCGCTGAACCTTATAATACTTGTTTTTTGGAAGATAAACCCATTATCCTTCGATAAAAGGAAACTATTTGAGCACTTCATTCTCGTGAGACTCCTCCTTTAAATAATAAGAACTTATCCAAAACAATATTTTGTAAAATGCTGGTAGATGAGCATCTGTTGAAACGTATTCTAATTGTAATTAAAAACACACTAAAACCACGACAATTGAGCCTGAGTCTGAAACAACTTCAAAAAAAATATGAAAACGAGTTCCAATAAGTAATAATAATAACACCACATAAGAAACTAGAATAGCATGATATACTGATTAGCTCTAAGCCATGACATATTTGCCATTTTCCGTTTTCATTATTATACGACTTTCTATCAATCATTCCTACATTTGCTCGATCATATTGTGATTAGCTTGTCCTAGAGATGGCCACTTTTTTGTTTACATTCATTGACGACATATTACAACAAAATCACTGACGCCTGTGTGTATCCTCGTGTTTTATTGCAAATGCTCAAGCAAAACAGGAAGTACATTATTCATGAAATATCTACTCCTGCGGTGAATTATGATTATAGAACATCAGCTTAGCAAGGGTGGGCATAACTTTCTTACTGATCGTTACACAAGTTTAGTGTGGCAAGGACAATCACAAAATATGTGAAATTAAAATTTGGAAGAAAAGACACGTACTTCTGAAGCTTTCTACATTATGGTGAGAATTAAATATTAAATATTAAAGATTTATTGACACATTAAAATGTGTGCATCAATATGATAAAGATATTCAGCGACAATTGAATGGCTGTAGCTTTAATTATCTTAAACAAATTAAAGGGATCGGTTCACCTTAAATTGTGTCTGTTTTTTTGTTTCTTTATTTTCTATAAGCGATAATAAAAATTTGGAATACAAAAAGTAGTGTTCTATTTCAATATTCACGGAGATATTAGGTGATAAAGTGGTGGATTGATCGGTCCAAAATGGCAAAGGGTAATTGTCTAAACAAGGCACCCTTTGCCATTTTGGACCGATCAATGCACCACTTTATCACCTAATATCTCCGTGAGTATTGAAATAGAACACTACTTTTTATATTCCAAATTTTTATTATACCTTATAGAAAATAAAGAAACAAAAAAAACAGACACAAATTAAGGTGAACCGATCCCTTTAATGTGAGTATCAAATACTCTCTATCTATTAGACTGTCACCCATGCCGCTTTGCCGCTAGCATCAGTAATCAATATCAGTAGAAGTAAAGGTGGGCACACCTGGTCTAGACGTAGGGTGAGGTGTATTTGACGAGTCTGGTTATGACTTTCATGAGTCTTTGTGACGAAGTGCTTTAAAATTAAAGCGAAATACCGGCCGATCCTTGAAAAGCATCGGGGCAACTGAATTCTTACGTATCTATGCTAATTTGCTCGAATTTAGCTCAATTTTTTATTCTAATTTATGTTCATTTGCATAAGCTGATAAGCTGCATAAAAATCTACTCGATGTGTTTCAAAACCGCCCGGTATTTTTTGTGTGGCGAGAGGCACAGTCTACCAAATAACCTGTGATCTATGCTCCGAAATTTACATAGGCCAGTCGGTTAGACCATTACATGTTAGAATAGGGGAGCATAGAACTAAGGGGGGTAAAATCTGGAAGCATTTCATGGATATTCACCCCGAATGTCCAATCATCCCTAGAAAACCTATTCCAATTTCTGTTGTGATACTCCACCGGGAATCTCAACCCCGAAGACTTCGTATTCTGGAAGCTTTGGCCATCAAGGAAAAGCAACCGGGTCTAAATACGAAACAGGAGATTAATAGCTCCAACCATGAACGGGAGATCACTCTCAATCCTCTCAGCCTCTCTCTACCTCTCCCTGACTAATTGTCTCTCTCTGACAATGGTCAACCAATCACAATCTGCCACCCCACCCTGTAGTTTTGTAGTCTTTTCCACTGCAGGTTGCACATCTCATTAATTAGTTGGTTCACCTATGCTATGTTTGATTAACTCCCGACTTAATCACGTCTGACCCCTACCGGTTAGTTTTAGTTTTAGTTATGTATTTCATGTTTATGTTCTGTTGTATTATTTCATGTCTAGAATTATACTAGGTTTTAAGAATTCTGTTTGTATAATTGTAGCTACATTTTCGTATTTTTTGCAGGATGTTTGTTGTTCCTGATGATGGCGTAAGCCGAAACCGGTCGAATAAAGCACTTTAATACGTGTTTTTGAATCATATACTGGGAGTCGCAAGAAGCTCTGATTTTGGAAAATATCTGTTCAAAATGACGGCATCCCTCCAGCAGCACGCCAACAAACATCATGTATAAAGCAGGCTCTAATATGAAAATGTTGAGGCTAATTTACAAAAAAACATGCGAAAATCGATCTATTTTTCGTGACGTCAGTAGAACATATCTGTGCCGACAAGCATAAAACAACGTGTGCAAATGGCTTATGTCAAAAATGAAATTGTCCCCTTCTTTCGGTTTTTTTGTGTTTTTCTGGAAACCCTTTGCTCTCAGCACATCACAGTGTAAAGCATGAGAAAACATTTCAAATTTCATGAGCATGAGCTCAGACAAAGGGGATATAGATTATGCAAAAGGACAAAAATGACTAATAACTGTTTATTGGTTAACAATCAATACAAATAAAGAACGTCAACCAAAAGGAACCCTAAGACCCCGCGCTTCACAACGCGAAATTACATACTAGGGACCAAATATATAGCAGTATGTTCTGAATGGGGTGAAACAAACATGCACATAAAATTACAAACAAATTACACAAGAAAAAACATAAACTTAAGACTATGCTGTCGAAATTGAATGCATTTACAAATACAAGGGTCTTTACGCACGTGCTTGGCGGTCCTCATCTCATTGAAAAATTGCGGCGTGTGTAAGAAATTTGTTTGTGTTTCATTTGTGCATAACACGAGGCCATTCATAATAGATCACAGATAACACAGCGCTCGAGCGCATAGCTACTTAATTCTAAGAAAATCTAAAAAATCTGAGCTCGTGGTGATTTGAGTAAAATAAATATTAAGGTGTACATACCAATGCTAAATGCTCACCAAAGGAATGGGTTATTGGAAATCAAAATGACATATTATTTTTTTGTCTGCAGTAATATATATAATCCACAACATTTCTACGCACATCAAGAAAATCAGACGTTTATCAAATAATACACAACACAACAGCTACTTATTCTGCTAAAGCGAAATACCGGCCGGTTTTTGAAGCGCACTGTGTACATCTGCTTTCTTATGCATCATATGTAAACGAACATAAATTAGAATAAAAAATCGAGTAAATTAGCACAAATACATAAGAATTCAGTTATCCGCGATGCGTTTCTAAAACCGGCCGGTATTTCGCTTTGAAAGAAGGACTTGCATAAGCAGATACGTTAATACGAAGAGTATCTGAACGGCTGATCGGAAATGCACTACCGGGAATTCTCATTCTTCTTCCTCTATGTGTTGATCTCAAGAGCAGTCGCAAAACGCCGTCAGGTGTTCCAAAAAGTATAATCATGAGCCGCAGGAAGGCCCACTACTTTGCACATAAAGTTCCCCGTCAGTGTATTATCAGCGAAAACAAAGGGGTTACGAATGCAGCAACACTATGCGACAATGTACGAGTTTAGGAAACAGTATGAGAATCTTCTTATTATATAAAGGAGAAGAGCTTGTGGCCGGGTGAATTTATTTGTAATTTCGACCACAACGAATTTTTTCTACGTTTCAGGCATTTACTATAAATAGGCAACTGTTCGCATATTTACAAAATATGCACAATGGGATCTTTTAACAGAAACGTTGGAATATACGCTTCAGACGTTTCATATAAATAAGCGCACGTCCAGTATCGTTTAGGTAGTATTTGATGTCGCCTCAGGCGGCGATGGCCGTCTGGTGTATACATACAAAAATTTGAGCGTGTATGTGAGAAAGAAGGCATATGTAGCGTCCACTGAACAACACATAAAGCAAATTTATTCAGAAAAGATTCAATGACGAAATGGAATAGTTCCCAGTTGGGAAAATTCTGTTTTTTCCCATTTCCATATGGGTTTATCGACGAGTGGTAGTGTGCAATTGTGTGCGGACTGACATCCTGGAAATCAATATTTGTTTATGTTTTTGAACCGACGGCGGTTTCCTACATAAGGGTAGGATGGGGAAACTGTTCAAAAAGTAACTGGGAAACAGTAATATCTAAAAATTAACAAAAGCAGGATAGTGAAAGCGAAATACCGGCCGGTTTTTGAAACACATCTCAAGTACTTGCATTCCTATGCATTTATGCAACGTGGGTCTAATTGGGCCTAGTTTTTATTCTAATGTTTGCTCATTTGCATATGTTGCATAAGAAAGCCGTATACGCAATGCGTTTCAAAAACCGGCCGGCATTTCGCTTTAAAAAGACAAATGACTCGAGGTGTCCAGCTTTCATAGTAACTGGTAACTGGTCGTAAATAGTACCAAAATGTTTGGGATTCAATTCAATGAGTACAATGCGATTCGTCCCTTTCCTAATGATTGGAGACGGAACGTAGAGTGTGAACTGAAATATTTATTTATTTATATTTCTTAAATTATTAAATAAAACCGAGGTGTGCATCTTTTGGAGGAGGAATGGGAACAAAACTACCGTAGATTAAAATTAAGATATACGTTTTTCGCGGAATATCAGAACATGCAGAAGAACAGGTTTGTTGGAAACTTCACCTGGTAAACTCCGCACACTAGGTCGCCGCCAAAATGGGAAAAGCGCATATCTTGTTGGGTGCGAATATGACACGGCGCGCTAGTGGCGCACTAGTGGCACGCAAGTGGCACACTAGTGGCGCGCAAGTGGCGCTCTACTGGCTCACTGTCGGCCAGCAGTCAAAGATTCCCCGCTTGTGTTCGCTAACCTGTGGCCCGACGTTCCAATAACGTCCCATATTCTTTCCATTTACCATGATAACGCCCTTTCCCCAATTGGAAAAATCGATAAAAGTGTCTGCGGGTTCGCTGGCTTCAAAAACGCCCGTGAAAACGCCTTGGAAGATCTTTTGCTAAAATAATAATAGTTTTTTGGTTCACCGAGTCGAGAATTTCCACATTGGCAAGTTCTTAAAATAACATCTAGCAACTGTTTATAAAAAAATGTTAATAATTCTTGCCAAAATGAAAACATAAACTAAGCATAAAAGAAGTTTGGTATATAGTTTTTATGACAAAAATGCATGCCACTAGAGTTTAGAAGATCTTTTTGAACTAACAGAATGACTGTAAAATGTAAAACTCTCAGCCAGTACTAATTATTATAAACAAATAAGCAACATTTAAGTATGAAAAAATGCATACCTCGTTTTGTTGCCCCTTTCTTCGTTGCAACGCTTCAACTGCAGCTCGTTCCATGTTTCGGAACATATTTATCGTGCAAATTGTCCACGGTTTGATGGGTTTCCCATCCAGGAGTACCTCGGAGAGGATGCCCTAAAATTAAACAGTAACTATGTTGCATGTTTATCGTCGGCCAACGAGCAACGAGCCACTGATCGTGTTTTATTGCAGTTGTTAGTAGAGAATTGACCATTGTATAAATTAGAACAAATAGGAAGGTCTCACCAAAATTAACGTGCTTCACTACTCTGCGCCCCATAGTCCTATTTCGGGTCGACGGAATATCCGTGGCCCACGGAAATGTTGGTAAGACACGGATCTCATCCGGATAGTGAAATTTATCCTTGCAATTGACATATATTCACAAATGATAGTGATTATGTAACCCCAAACATACTCACCTTGTAATCGTTTATAGTTTCATATGTCTGCCGCCCTTGATTTTCCACAATTATCGTAAGCGTTTGACCGGCTTTAGTAGCCCCCAAATTTGTTGAATTTCGTTTGTCCAACCAGTATAACGTATCCTTAATTATTCATAAAATGGCATTTATACTATTAGTAAACATAATCACAAGTAGATTATTGTTCTTGTATATTACGTAAGCCCAATCTCACCTTCTTACGTGGAAGACATGTACAAATTTGGGGTGGAAAGCGAAAAAAAAGAGGGGGTCGGATAAAACCCAAAATATGTTAGCGAAGGATTTCAGTGTGTTTGAACGGGAAGATTAAGATTAAATACCTTGATGAGCTCATGTTTCGTGTCTTTATTCAAAATGTGAGTCAACCTACCTTATATTTGTCATCAACGTAAATATAGGCAAAATCCTTATAGGATGGTAACGTTAGTATGTTTCCACCGAGGCGAAGTTTCTAAATGCGTGCTTTCGTTAACATAAACATTGCAACTAAGAAAATAGTGGGTTGGCCTTGTGTGTGATCGCTATCAAGAAACTAAAAGCAAACTTTCGGTTGATATAAATATGACATGCGCACTATATTTTACATTTTTTGCCGTAATTTTGCTCCCGTGGAAAAATTGAAGAATCACGCTGACAACAAATTTATGTCTCCCCCTTACTTTATATTTGGTAGTAATATTTCTGGCACGATTGTTTAGTTTAGCTTATTACTTTTATGATATTATTGTTGCGCAGGTTCTCTGTATTTGTCTCGTAGATCACTGTCTACTCTTCACTTCTTATGTCTCATCTCCTTTTTGTTTTCTGTTAAAGGGAATATCAATCCGGTTTTGCATATTGGGCTCAAAAAAGCTTACGTTTTGTGGGTAGTGTAAGTGAAAATAAAAATAAATAAATAAACTTTTAGATAAGAAGAAAAATAAAATAATTGTTATGGGTATATTGCATTGTGCGCCTTTCGAGTTTTACTTACTCTGCGCCAGGAGATGCCTTCTGCGCAGAGTCCCCCTTGATATTCCGTTTAAAATAGGAGCTAGAAATTTATACCGTAGTGTAAACCATGAACCCGTATCCGTGGTCCATCGCCTCGAATGAAAGCGGAGTTTCACTCTCCACACAACCATTCGAAGGCATTTCATTGAGATTCATCACGTGCTCCAGCTTTACGTTACCGTAGGCTATTTTCCTGAAGGTAGCGAGAATACGCTATGGCACTATGGCTATACGCATCTCCAGCATAGAGTGTCTGTTTGTACGGTACACATAAAAACAAGTAGACTAATTCGCTTGTAAGCAAAAAAGGAGCGTCTCAGGAAAAGTTGAGCGAAAATAATTTCCATACCCACTTTATCTTTGGTGCACTTTATCTTTTTAATTTTGCACTTTATCTTTTTCATTAAAAAAATTTCGATACCCATTTAATACCCAATACTCTCGAAGAATTTGTGCTGTCGAGACAGCCGAGGAGCCCCAATGAAGCATTCACAAATCACAATTTAACGCATTTTTTTTTGGTCCATTGTTTGTCATACTGTCTGGATTATGACAAAAAAGATCTTTTAAAATTGGGCAAAATAGTGAAATCGAACTTGCTGTTTCCCGGAATGCTTTGCGGTTTCTGAGGCCAATCGGTGAGCGATTTAATCCAATTTCTTATTGCAATATAATTTGGAGTAATATCTCCAGCTTCGGAAATCGGAGCGAAGAAATCATATGAGGTTAGCACCTATAATAGTGCTGTATAATACAATGTTTTAAGCAAAATAAACGATGAAACCTACTGTTTATTCTTCTCAAAACAGTGTGTTTCAGTCTTTTGTTATGTGTTCCTAAGTTACTCTTTTTACACCTTTGTTGTTCAGAGTGATCAATACTGACTCTATTTCTTACTCTGTAAATAGTTTAAGTTCGGCTCACGCACAGGCGCATTTGGCTCTGCTCCATTTTTTTCATTTTTTTTTTCAAACATTTTCCAAATTTAAATCCGAATCTCTCTCTCTCTTCTCTCTCTCTCTTCTCTCTCTCTCTTCTCTCTCTCCCTCTCTCTTCTCTCTGTCTCTAGAACTTACCATGCAAACCTTGCTTCCACTAATATCTTCCCTTAGGTAACAATTCCAGACAGTGTTTTATGCTCTTTGTTAAATTTTACCTATTTACCTTTGTACGATAAAACTAAATCATAAAAAAACAAGGTGATTCTAGTGAACTCATCCTAGCGCTAGCGCTTAGTTTGACTTTGTAAATAGTTTAAAGCGAAATGCCAGCCCCTTTGGAAAATTTGCATATGATAAGCAAATCCTATGTATCCTATGCTAATTTTGCGCTATCGTCCACGGCAATCGCGCAAAATTAACATAGGACACATAGGATTTGCTTATCATATGCAAATTTTCCAAAGGGGCTAGCATTTCGCTTTAAGTTCGGCTCACGCACAGGCGCATTTGGCTCTGCTCCATTCCAAAAACCAAAATTAGTTCCTCCATGTATTACGTAATACACGAACGAGGCGCCCATTGAATACATCTTTCTGAAGTTCGTAAAATAATTGATGTATAAATATTAAATTAAAAATAGTATTATAAAAATTTTATAAAATTAAAGAAATTTGAAGATTTCATACCTCGAACTGTTTAGTAGCATTTCAGTAGTTGGAACGTTAATCTTTGACTTTTGTCCCCATAAAATAAGCCAGCCGGGATAGAACTCGGAGTTTACCAGAGGACCTAGGACATACTATAATGAGTCAAGTTTTGTTATAAAGATGTATATATATAAGTCTTTCGTATAGTCCAGAGTCCGTATTCACCAACACGCAGGGAGCCCTACCTAGGCTCAAGAGCGCTCGGAATCTCTCCTTCTTTCCCACTCTTTATGCACTCTTTCTTTAGCTCCCTGGGGAGGCCAGGGAGGGCTCCCTGCTTGTCGGCGAATCCGGCATCAACAGTTATCACCCTTCCGTTAAACGAGACTGTACATTTAAAATTCCCTACCGACCCTCTGTGTTTGCGACGCATTGACTGTGAATCTAAGCTTACCATGCTTTGAGTGATTCCTTTGCACAGCAAACGCCGCTTCGATATCTTTATCAGGCTGGGGACCAAAATCCACAGTAGGAAATACTCCATCGATTGGTCCACACTTCATGTAATACTCCGAACCACCATCAGCTGTAAGTTTAAAATAACAGATTTCTACTTGGAGAGAGGGATGGAGAGACATAGAGAGCGAGAGAGAGGGGGGGGAGAGAGAGTAGAACAACGAGAGGTCGACAAGCTTAAGAGTGAGAGCGAGTGCGATAAAGCGAGCGAAAGAACAAGAGGGAGAGCGAGCGACGAGACGAAAAAAGATGAAGTTAAAGTATAAAAGTGTATGAACAAGGCTTACTTGTGTATAACTGAACATCACTTCCTACAACAGATTTTGTAAAATCCCTGAGCCAGTGTGTGTAGTTCCGATCACATGCATAATAACTGCCGTACTCGTTTTCAATTTGCAACTAAATTTGTGGAAAATTTTCTAGCGCGTTTGCGTTATTTCTTCTGTCCCTCTCTCTCTCTATCATATTCTCTATTGTCTACATATCTCCATTCTTTCTCTGTCTACCATCTTCTCTCCATGCTTACTGGTAACACACAGGCAGATGGAAAATCGGCCAACTATCGAAATCCTCCGATATAAACTACCATCAATATAGGTCCTCCATTTTTGCGAAGATGTGGCTTTAGAACTTTTAGTAACTCGTTGAACCAACTGAAAGTAATAATACATATTGGCAAGTCGCAGCGAAAGATTTAAGCCAGTCGTTTGAGATTTTCTAAATTTGGGCAGCTCGGTTCGAATATCGACACCGAATGGACATGGACCAGTCACGAAATGGGCGCGGTCGATTCCCGTGTAACATACACTATGCTATGCAATGCATCTAACTGTTTCACAGTGATGTAGTCCAACAAACCTTTCCACAGCTTTTGTGAATTTTTCATCAGAAGTTCGTTGTACGATTCCTTCTTTCTTCAACAGCCACCATGGAAGGCCACCATTCTCCCACTCACTGAATTTAAGCCTATATTTTCAGAAAGTCATTATACAACTGAGATTAAAGCGAAATACCGGCCGGTTTTTGAAACGCTGAATTCTTACGTATTTATGCTAATTTGCTCGAATTTGCTCGATTTTTTTATTCTAATTTATGTTCATTTGCATTCGCTCTATTAGAATGCTGGCTTACTCGATGTGTTTCAAAAACCGGCCGGTATTTCGCTTTAAAGGGATAGGTTCAGCTCAAATCACCCCTCTTTTTATTGTTTTTATTAATAATAGCACAAAAATATCATTCACAAGGAGAATTAAATCAATCACAGAACTATACGCCCCGCAGAAGAAGCTTCCTTTATTGGAAACTAGGTGATCGGAAGCCAAAATCTAAACGCAAAAACTAATACCGTAACAGATCGCGCTGGCTAATGGCAATTAGCCAAGTTACAAACTACACTCGTCAGGACATCATTTCCCACGGTGAATTATCATTTAATCGCACTTGGCCGAGTGTAGTTTGTAACTTGGCTAATTGCCATTAGCCCGCGCGATCTGTGTACGGTATTGGTTTTTGCGTATAGATTATCACCTAGTTTCCAATAAAGGAAGCTTCTTCTGCGAGTCGCATTGTTCTGTGATTGATTTAATTTTCATTGTGAATGGTATTTGTGCTATTATTAATAAAAACAATAAAAAGAGAGGTGATTTGAGATGAACCTATCCCTTTAAGTGGAAAACATTTTACGTGTTCATTTACTGCTCAGGGACAAAAAAAAACTTGAGATAAGTTTCTTAAGTTAATATTTCAGGAAGTACCTCGCGAACTAATACGCAAGGGAACTGTGAAAAGATAAACCTGCAAATGTATGGTCCGATTCGCAAAATTGTGTACATTCCAAACTTTTCCGCGATTTTTATAAAGCGAATGATGTCGCGTTGTCCTGTGAAGTGGAATCTGCATCATGTGGTTTACAGTAATCATCCAATGGTCAGGCACGAGTTTAGTCGAATGAAGGCAGCAAAATATAATGAATTAAGCATTTTCTTCTTTATGATTTGCAATATTTTAGTAATACCTCTGTTTTCCATAAATCACTCACTGTCCTTCTTGTGTTTCGTGAAAATTCCACGGGACATAAGTTTGAATTGCATTTAGTCCCAAAGCCCGAACTTTCTTCAAACGATCTTCCCACAAATCTTTGTGAATACGAAAATAGTGCAGATCGCCTGTGCAAATAACGTATATAGCTTTTGGACTCAAGTTTCAGGGAAGGACCCAGGGCCAAAACATGGCAATACATAAAAAATGAAACTGTAATATATTTTAATATCGAACAAAAATAGTTTCTTTTGTTCGAATGGGAGCGGTGTGTCGATGTGAATGTGACTTATGTCATACCTGCAATATATCTGAACGGTTTGCCGTCGAGTAAGAATTGATCATTGTCATAGTCAACTTTGAACGATGGCGAATTTCTAAAGCGACAGAGTACATGCTGAATACTTTATAAACAAAAGAATGATGATGATGTCAAAGGCTAGCTGACGCTGCAGAATAGTAAACAGTAATAACGTATAAAGTACCAAAATTCATATAATAAGTGTAACTTAAATTGGGCAACAATGTTTTATAGGAACTACACTACACCCATTCCAGACCCCTAACGGCCCTAATGGTGTAAGCTAAAGTGCATCTTGGCCGCGAGGTAAGCTTCTAGATAAGGTAATGAAAAACTTCACAAACAAATATACAAAGTAGCCGCTCACCTTTCAATTTTCCATGACCTTCCTGAAGCTGAAGCGAATTCAAAGAAAACCAAATGTAGTGCAAAACACAAAATATTTATCAGATTCATTATGTGCTCATCAACTGAAATGTAAAATGAAGAAAAAAAACGGAGCACGTGTTGCATTCCTAATCCAATCACAAATATTTACCTACGATGTATACTAAGGGTAAATAATCAGAACAAATTCAAGAATCTTTCAAATAATTGCTGCCATACAATTTGTTCCTCTGTATATACAATTGTCTATGGTGGTATTATTAACTGACAGGTTAGCTACAATTTCTTTTAAACCTTGGTAACTTTGTAAACTATTACAAGAATCGTAAAATGTATATTATATAATGTTTTTTGAATATAGGAATTAACATGTTCCCCTTATTTATCAAATGGTCACTGGATTAATCAGTTGGCGTGATAGAAGGGTCATCAGTTGTTCAGTTGTATACGTGAACACTGATAGCCAAAGTGTAAACATAAGAAGGAACGCATCTGTTTATAATTTGATCACAAATATGGTATTTGGAGAGACTGGGACTTGTGAAAACAGAATGCTTTTGTAAAAAAATGTTTTTGTTTATAAGTTCGGACTTTCGGACCCACAGAAAAGAACACACACCAAATTTGCTTTTTTTCCGGATTTTAGGAACAATGCAGTAAAATTGGCAAAAATCACATAATTTCGCTTGTTATATATATTCTCTGCGTCTCTGCCACTACGCTAAATCATCTTTTGTTTTCACATCCTGAATACCGTACCGCTGGCCACATACCAAGATCATAGCCGGCAGGCGAGATATCACAAGCGATACTCAGACAAGGAAAAATATGACTTTTCGAATTTTTTGTGAATTTTCTTCATTGACGTTGTTCGATGGTTTCAGGTTGTTTTGTTGTTTTGTCCCGGATTTGATAATTTGATTTAAAGTTTCGAATCGTTAAGAGAAGTTTCGTTCTGTATCATCTAATTATTTTCTTTGCAGAATGCCAGAAATTCCAACTCCCCCTGCGGGTATCGACCCATCGGCGGCCCTCTTATTAGCTTTGCAGCAAAAGCTTTTGTCTGTCTGCTAAGCAAGCGCGTATAACAAAACTCACATCTGTCCCCAATTTGGAGAATAAAAACTACCAAAATCAAGTCCAGGTTAACTCTGGGATTATTTCGGAACTGCTAAACTCAGAACTTCATGATCACCCAGTGGTGAATTCTGTGGTTACGCAACTCTCCGAGCGCAATTCTCTTCTGGCCTCTGCCGATAAGAATCCTAAAATTTGGTCGGTACACGCAGCGGCGGCATCTCTCAAATCTGCGGGTGTTGACAATGGGTCTACCTTGCAATCGTTAATGCTCACACAGTCTCTTTTGGGCGAAGGTGGGCGGAAGCGCAAGCGGTCCGCCTCGCCTACACGTGAGCGGCCCTTTCGAGGTAGGGGTGGTGGATTCGCGCCCGCGCCCGCTGCCCTTGATTTTAGGTGTACCGATTTGGGTGTTAGTGTGGCAACTAATCAGTTCATGCCTTTCGTTAAAGACTGGATACTGTTCGAGGCCGGGTCTAAAATTCTAAACCCAGGACTTTCAAAAGGGGGTGCATTCCGCACGGATTTCACACAGAGCCGCTTTGTTTTCTTGATGTGCGAATTCTAATGCGGGGTACTTTTTTACTCCCAGAGGGCTTTGTCAATTGACCCTGAATAAAGCGTTACCCCATAGTTTTCACCTTCCAGGTTATGGTATTAAGGATGGTAAAACAGTAGTTATGACTACGTAGCGGAGAGAGTGGCAAGGCCACACACGGAGCAGAGTGTCATAACTTTTGTTTTCACATCCTGAATACCGTACCGCTGGCCACATGCCAAGATCATAGCCGGCAGGCGAGATATCACAAGCGATACTCAGACAAGGAAAAATATGACTTTTCGAATTTTTTGTGAATTTTCTTCATTGACGTTGTTCGATGGTTTTCCCACCAACCCACCCTTTGTTTTTTTTTTAGGCCCAGCAAGAAGAGCCGTAATCGCTCGCTTTCTCAATTTGTGTGAGAAAGCCATTGGCGAGATTCTACAGTTGTGTAGGGCCCCTACCACGATCCGGCAGTATGTGGGAGCGGAACAGCGAAGAAAACGTACGGCCCGCGACGTGGGCCTGACCGAGGAAGACGGCTGGTCACTAATCCTGCATTTGGTGAACAGGGGTCCCCGAGCACCGAGCTCGATCCGCGGCCAGGTCGCCGCTTATCAGTTTTTTATCGGAGATACGAACCCGGAATTATGGTGGGCATTTCCTTCTATGCGGCTACGGGTTCTTGTCATAATTACCCGATTCGGTTATTGTTCTAAGGCCGTGATCGTATTAAAGTTGAAATTTTTCGTTTCAGTTTCCTGCTGAACGCGATAGAGCAAGCATCGATCCGTACAGTGAAATGTACCGTGAAGGAGAAGGGTGCTATTGGGTACAACCAGTGGGAAACCATGGTGAGGAGCGCAAACCTATCCCCCCGAGAGAGTGATAAACAAGCAGGCGTGATGGCGTTGTTGCTCTACGACGGACAGTTGAGGATCAGCGAGCTCTTGGCGCTTCGGAAGGAAGATATTTCCCGCGATGGGCAGTCGTTGGCACTGCATATCAAGGTAATTATGGTTAAATATGTTCTACATTAGTTCACACGCACATTGCTCGCTTAATGCGGGCTTAATTTAGTTAAAACGGAAAGTAGACACGGCCGTACCGGCGTACTCGTGCATACCGTGTTCGACTCCCCTATATGGGAATTAGGAGGATTCATGGTTCGCGGTAGTGACTAGTAGACTAATTTTTTAATTTCAGAGCAGTAAAAATGATCAAGCAGCACAGGGACGTACGACCTTCCTTCGTTTGGAACCCGTTTCGCTCAGTGAGCAACTTGTTGGTTCATGGTTGGATGCTCTGGACGCCGGATTCGTGTGTTCCGGAAGAAGAATTCTGGTCCCGTCACGTACCAAATGGCTCAAAAATATTAAAGAAGCCGCACGGGATGCAGGAGTGAAATTGCTGGGAACTCACGATTTCCGCCGAGGAGCCACTTCAGAGGCGTTGCAACCGGCACCCCTTTAAAGGGACAGGCCCATCAAAGTAAACCTATATTTACGATACGTTCATAATGACTATCAAGCATTTTATTACAATATATACAAACTAAATTTCACATTTATTTGTCATGGAAATTTTTTTTACGATGCGCTCCGCTTAAACGTATACCGTAAAGCCGCAAATATCCTTGTCGTCTATGCAAATTTATCGTGAAATTATAATGCGATTAAAATTTACATATATAGCTTTGAAATCTGCAGTTTTATGGTATACATATGCGTTGAGCGCATTGGAAAAAAGTTTTCCAGGGCGAATAATGGTGAAATTTAGTTTGTATATATTGTAATAAAAATGCTTGATAGTCATTATGAACTTATCGTAAATATAGGTTTATTTTGATAGGCCTGTCCCTTTAAGCATGATCCAGCGTAGGGGTAGATGGTCGTCCCATGAAGCCCTATGTGCTAGATTCGGTTGCTAACCAAGGTGGCTATAATAGACTCCCATAACATAATTTTCTGTTTGACCTGTGAATGGATTTGTTTCGCACCTTAGGTGCTTTTGTTGCGTAGATCGCGATTAGACTCGTTTAGTTATTTAGATTGTTAATATTACCCTTGATGGTTGATTATGTTAGCATCGATGTTGTTCGGTTTTTTGGACTTTATAGTAAGTATGCGTACAATTGTTGTTTTACCTGAAACCCTGAATAAAGCGTTATGACACCCTGAATAAAGCGTTACTCCATAGTTTTCACCTTCCAGGTTATGGTATTAAGGATGGTAAAACAGTAGTTATGACTACGTAGCGGAGAGAGTGGCAAAGCCACACACGGAGCAGAGTGTCATAACTCGGCATTTTTTTCAAGAAGCACACTTGAATAGTGTTTATTATATGTATAACAATAAAAGTGGTCAAAATTAAAGAACTTATTATAGAATAATGGAACTCCATATATACTCCGAAAAAAGTATTTATAAGTGAAATTGAAATGCAGCATTATATGAGTAGCCCATCATTTCATGATTGTTGTAGTGCTAAACAAGTAGTACTTTCTAAATCAAGATAACATTTCAATAATCGATATCAGATAATTAGGTAATTGAGAAAAATATCCCAGAAAAAAAATCCGGATAGTATAGTAATCGGAATATTTTTAGAGAATATGAATATTAGTCATATCAACACAACAATTTTTGTGACCTAATATGATGATTCAAAACAAGGGAACAAAAAAGCGCATGCAGCGTAAAAAAACACAACCCTAAGGTGCCGAGCTACTTAATGTAAAGCTAATGACAGCACAGTATTATTCATATCGTACCATAACAATCAATGATAAGATCCCATGAATAAAATGTCCTTCTGATGTGTGATAGCGTATGCAAACGGTCGGTCGGCGACAAATACATTTTCAGGAATTTTAGGTATCATTGTGGCTTTATACATGCGCGCAACCAAACCAGTAGCAGCGGCCGCTTCAGCACCTTCCTCGTTTACCTGAAAATAAATATTATTCAATATTAATTGCTGACTTCCAGTATAACATCTGGAACTCTGGTCAGGAACATTGTATTGAACCAAAAAATGTCATTAGTTTATTCAAACATTGTTGTTTTATTGAAGCAAGTACATTTCTCAGCAAATAAAAATAGGATACTAAAAAAACATTTCATAAACAGAATATTCAAGGAGTTTAACAAAACATTTTTTATTTTTTATTTTTAGGTAAATAGAGATAAACTAGAATATGATACTTCCATAGGATGGATTAATGAAAGACCCCTAAGAACAAAACATGGTCCATATAAGTTATTGCGTGGGCGAAAGGTCTGTCTGCCACGAAGTCGACCGTGTCGTAAATCACAGCTCGTTTGCGATTACAAGCCCCCGATGTTGCCGCACACGCTTCCGCACCTTCCTCGTTTACATTCAAAGCGATGCTTTAGAATAACATCAGAAACCGCGGCTAGCAGGCTAGCTGAGCATTTACAATGGTATGTAGTTACCATGAACGGACGGTAGGCTCCAGGATACACCATTGAAAATTTCCAACTAGAACGGTTTATAAGTTTACAGCGATATAACGGCCGGTTTTTGAAATGTATGTCACGATAAGTTTTATGCAAATAAATATTATTAGAATAAAAAATCGCGCAGTATCACGCGGTTATTTACAGACATTTAAATTTGCAAAAAATAGTGGCTTTAGTGACAAGGTATAAAAAGGTTATTTTCATACATAATTGCACTTCCAAGTGGTCATTTAATTATGTGTTATACGAACAACTTTTCGTTTGCTGACAATGAGTTTGTGGCTAACTGCCGTACCGGTGCTAGCCATTGCACCTTCCTCGTTTACCAAAACGAGGCTACGAGTCGAGTTTTACAAGATAATTATATGCTCGGTTAGTTTGCAACAATAATTAAAGATGTGAAAATTTATTATTCCCGGCCATACAAAATGACAAATCCGCTGTTGTCTTAAAATATTCTGGCGGAGAAGTCGTTGACGTGATCATAAAGATATAGAATTTAACCTCGGACAGTACTAAAACCTTGAAACACTATAAGCTTACCTAATGATAAACACCAAGGAAGAGGATATCTTCATCTTGTGTGATGGCATATGCAAATGGTCTGTCGGCGATAAAGTCCTTCGGATCGAGTTCGATAAACAGACACTTGGTCACCATCATCACACCGGTGGCCGCGGCGGCCTCGGCACCCTCCTCATTAACTCAACGAGAAGAGTTTCAACTTCCACTGCAGGTGGTGTAGTGGCTAGCGTAGTTGCTCTCCACGAACATCGCGGGTTCAATGCCTGCGCGGTCGTTTCACTAACTCCAGCGAGAAGACTTGACGTACCAGCGTCATTGAGCAACACATTTCATTTTCCGTTTCGTTTTGATGAGTAAACGCCGAGTACCTACACATACGTGTGTAAGTATTCTTTTTTTCGAAGCAACACATATAATTACGAAAAACAAGCACGACAAAAAAATCACAAAACAAAAAAAAGAATGTTAAAGCGAAATGCTAGCCCCTTTGGAAAATTTGCATATGATAAGCACATCCTATGTATCCTATGCTAATTTTGTACGATTGCCGTGGACGATCGTACAAAATTAGCATAGGATACATAGGATTTGCTTATCATATGCAAATTTTCCAAAGGGGCTAGCATTTCGCTTTAATATGAATCTGCGGTTAGGTTAACAAAAAAAGGACTTCGGACGCAGCAGACTACAGAAATGCCGAAGAAAAACCTTATCCAAAATTCAAGTTATTTCAACTCCAATAAAAAATTTTTTTGTATATTTTTTGGCGACACGACGTTCTAGGACAAAATTAGTGATTTGAGTTGCATTTTGCATGTTGCTTTACATCGTAAACTTTCCATAACCAGGTGTACTTTCGCTTCTATTGTCAAAGCATAATCGACCGACGTAATCGACCGACAACGCGCCTAATTGTAAGCGCGAATCTTCGCGAAGTCGTCGCTCAAAATGAGAGGAGGTCTGCCACAGCTATGCGTCGAACGGTCGAACACCGCTTATGGTGTGCGAGGGTGCGTCAGGGTGAGCGAAAGCGCAGCAATTATACACACGATCCATGTGGCCTACCCTTGTCGTATCTCCGCTATAGCTATGGTCGTAGTTGACCCTCTATTTTGTAATAGGATAAAAAAATCACAACCAACCTCAATGACGGCCTTGTGGATGACCTGCGAGACCTTGAGGTATTCATCGGCGGTAACGCCAGAAAGATTGGCGCGATCAGAAAAGATTTCCTTCATTCCAAGAGATACAAGCTGATCGCGGGCTTGCACCTTGGACTCGATTTTGAACTTGGGCAGCTCGACCTGGAGGAAATTATGGTAAAACTCTTTAACAAGCAAACCAACTCTGCTTGCTCATACATTCACTGATTAGTTTACTAATGATAACGCATTTTCGTTCAGTGTCTTGCTGTGTACCTTATACTTATGATTGCCGCGATAAAGCCTTTTACTATAGTATGTATAGGCAGTATGCAGTATGCACATGCACTACGCACTGAACAGAGCGGGACAAGGGAAGGAACATCTAATTGAATACGCATCAGGAACATTACTTACATTGCACTTTCCGTTGTACGCTCCGTTGATAATGCCAACGATTTCTGCACCATTTGTGTTCTTGATCCAATCTTGAAGTGACACTCCCTAAATATAAGGCGTTGTAGTCCAGTTGTCCTAGTACACTTCTGATCGAACTCTTGTATACATGGTCACAAATTTCTCAAATAATCATAGTCATAGGGAAAGCGTAGCCAAATCACTCTACATATGCCAAGTCATCAAGCCCTAAAATACTGGGTTACAGCACAGCATGGAAAACACATAAATTTGCATATAACAAATTGGAATCCACGTTTCATATCGCTTTAAAAAGCAAGGTGAAACTGGAACCTCCTTAGGAAGGAAGAACCACATTCGGAAGGCCGTGTTCTTATAGGGCAAGGCGATCGCCTTCACGTCCTCGTTGTCGAAGTTGAGCTGGACTTTCAACTTTAGTTTCATCATGAACGTTTCCTGAAAGAGTTGATTTAAATAACTCACATTTTTACTTTCTTTTGTATGCTTCACCGAACTTTGAGACTTAAATAGCCATTTCCTATATACAGTAAGAATCGGGACTCTGGTACACTTCCATGTGGTCTAGTACAACAGTGTTAGGATGTAAGATCATATTATACAAAAGCTAGGTTGTATTCTACCAAAACTATCAAAAATTTATCAAAGAAAAGTCCCAATGAGTTCCCAAAATTTCAAATGTTCACCTTTCTATCGCCACTGACTGCGTGGAAATCCTTCTCTTCGCTAGCGTGCTTGGAAAACGGAGACTGCCAAAGTCCCTGAAAAGTTTATGGATGGTAACGTGAAGTATATGAGGTATGTGAAACAATTAGGATTCCCGAGACGACTGGTTATTATTTTGTGTTGTCTTTTATCGCTATTTTTGTTGTCTTGGTTTTTTTAATGAAGTTTGCGCGCAACGCTCGATGAATGATAATGTCGAGCAAGAGCCGGGACACTGGGGATATTAGGTAGATCCGCTAAACAGTTAGAATACATCGTCTCAATATCCATAAATCATTACACAGAACAATACCTTGAAATAGACTGCGTTGATGAGAATTGCCATCAAGTCATCAGTGAAAAGGCTTGCATCCACGAGTTTCGAAATTTTTCCGTGTGTCTTTTCGTCCACGTAACCATTCACTTCCTAAATGCATTTATTAATTGTGTATTACAATAATTGTAGAGGTTGGGCAGCAAATGAAAGAAAGCGAGACAGAGAGAGAGAGAGGCAGAGAGAGAGACAGAGAGAGAGATAGAGAGAGAGAGCAGAGGCAAAGAAAGAATACTATAAGGCTATAAGCATAATTTTCTATAAGAAACGTACCTTGGCAGAACCGACAGAATCCCCAAAGTCATAATTTTCTGCGGACGCCTTGAAGTCATCAGAGACGGTTTTCTTGTAGTCTTCTTTCAGGTTGATACTGTTACGAAGGAAGAATTTGGACGCAGCTTCCACTAGAATAAAATGATTAGCATTTTTTAACCACTTTGAAACTTACCAAGAGACAGTTCGTGACGCGAACTCTGGAAACAAGCCTCTTACAATTAGGCGTGACCTTAGAATAACCTAGGCTCATGGCTTTTAGACTAATGATATTCTTAGATAGGCCTTGGACTTAGGTGCTCGCACATATGCATGCGGCTGTGGGAAACACGTGTACTGTACAGGACCCTAACCTAACGAAAGAAATTCAATCAGCCATAAATGCCGAAAGACGTTATTTCTTGCTTGTTGGTCCCTGCTCACGGAATATGTGTGAATTAGTGGCCGATATGTTCGGGGAAAGTCATTTGTTCAAAAAAATCACCAGTAATTTCCTCTCCATTCGCCTTCTCAAGTTGCTCCAATAAGGTTTTGTAATGAGTGGCGACCTCCTCAGAACTGGCGCCTGAACGGAATTTTTTTTTGTACTCTTCATTCTGGATTTTAAAGGGATAGATTCATCTCAAATCACCCCCCTTTTTATTGTTTTTATTGATAATGGGGCGCAAATATCATTCACAATGAAAATTAAATCAATCACAGAACAATGCGCTTCGCAGAAGAAGCTTCCTTTATTGGATACTCGTTGATATGAAGTCAGAATCTAAACGCAAAAACTAATACAGTAGACATATCGCGCGGGCTAATGGCGCCAAGAAGGAATTAAATGACTTTGTCTTATGAATTAAATGAATTAAATGTCTTCGGGCTAGGCCGAAGACGTCGAGCAATTTGTCATCTGGAACTCGTCGCCTACTGCTCAGGACCTCTGCGGAACATGTCGTCATAAGCAAAACATTGAATCTGTACTTTCACCCTTGAATAAAGGTGCACGCTCTTGAAGCGTAAAAAAAATGATACTACACCGTGCGAAATAATGTCCTGCCGAGTTAGATTTTTACTTGGCTAATTGCCATGTACGGTATTAGTTTTTTGCGTGTAGATTCAGGCTTCATATCCACGAGTATCCAATAAAGGAAGCTTCTTCTACGAGGTGCATTGTGCTCTGATTGGTTTAATTTTCATTGTGTATGATATTTGTGCCATTATCAATAAAAACAATAAAAAGAGGGGTGATTTGAGAAGAACCTATTCCTTTAAGAGACAACCTCTAGACCTTAGTCATTACCTCAACCGGAAACAACCAGCGCCCGTTTTGGATCTACGTCACGGCTTGTAGATTAAGAACACTTTGACATTAATTTCATTATGAACAACATCTAAATACAATGTCACAAAAGTATTGAGACAGGTTGAACTTATGCCGCCGCGATGCCGCTCGATGTACACAGCTGCGATTACCTTTGAGAAGCACTTGGGTAACTTCTTCCTTGGTTTTTCCTCCAGCTCCCGCGTGAATAATCGAAAGCGCGGCGCCGAGCGAAAATGGCGAGAAAACGAATGACTCGGCCTTATTGTTCAACTTCAGCAAATAAATGGCAAAGTCCGCGGCGGCCTCGGCGTTACTCATTTCTGATATGACAAGGTTTTATGAATTATAAAAAAACACACAAAATGTACATAAACGAGAATTTCGCGAGGATTTCAAGTGGGTTCTTTCTTGTAAGCGAGTAAGTCAGGAAAAAAATCGGAAATGGTAAACACTGAAGCATACAACTAAGTAACATGTAAAAAATTGTCGCAAGGACAAAACGAGAGGTGAATGCGGAGATGTGTATGTAATGATATGTTTAAAGGGATGGGTTCACCTCGAATTGCACCTTTTTTATAATGTATGTTTATAGTATGACCTATGACGGTCAAAATACAAAAAATGCAGTAAATTTCCTTTGCTCCCCGTAGTAGGAGAGTTTGCTCAAAAAAGCTAAACTACCTCGAATCTACAAAACAATTGGAGTACCGCAGCCATGGTAAGTGGGAAATAGCGCAGCAGGGCTGGAGACGCTAGAAAATACAGGGCCCTTTTATCATCCTCTGTCTATCACAACAATATCTGCATTTTCATTACTGAAAACAAACATGAAAAAGTAGGACTAATATGGTTAGAACGAAGAGGAAAACCAAAATAAAATCATATTGCATACCATGGCAATGGAAAAAAAGTCTGACTGAACATTAGATTTATAAATAGTTCTTTTTTTGTTGTAAACAAACATATTTGGCAGCTCGAAAACCTTTCAATTCAAATAATGATTGAAAATGTCCTTGAAATTCGTCAGAAAAAAGAACGCCAATCGAGAGAATACAGGGAAAATTCAAGGGAACCGAAAAGTAACCCTCCGTGTAGTTTCATGGTGAAAAGGAGTAGTTTGACTCCCTGTGAATAGCGGAATAATACACAAATAAGATATCCAGGGGGTATGAATATTAGTATATAAATTTATAATAACTATTCTAAATAAAATAAAAATAAAATAAAAGATAAATGCATTCCCATTGGAAGACTTTGGGTACAGAATGTAATGAAATAAAATTAAATAAGAACTACTCGAGTATCATCTATGGAGAAAATTTTGGAGTTTGTATAAGAAAAGTTCCGATAAGTTGTTGCGTTTTTTGTATAACAATTTGCAAAAGAAAGTAAATATGCTTAAAAGAGAGCATATCAAAAAGCGCAATGACGGTCTTTCAAGTGATCTTTTTTAGAGATCCACAAATTTGTTAGACGAAAACTGAAAACAGATATGTCTTTACCGGCCTTATCTCGCAGATGGCAATATTTACACGGGCGAGGACGAAAAGGCAGAACTCTTTGCGTCTATTTTTGGAACAAACTATAGAATAGATAACAATGATATTTCCAATTCGTGTGCCTCATTGCCTTCGCTTGAGACCTTTTTTCGTTTTGATTGTGATAACGTAGCAAAAGTCCTTTCACATTTACCCAATAAGTTCTCTTTTTCGTTAGAAGGAATTAATCAGTTTTTTATGAAAAAAAACTTCCATTGCATTGTCAATACCTTTATCTATAATATTCAGTACCTCTTATCTCTTATTATGAAGCGACCTTGCCAATGCAATGGAACAAGGATTTGTAATCCCTCTCCATAAAAAGGGGTCAAAAACAAACCCTGTAAATCACCGTCCTGTTACCTTAACTTCTCCTATTTGTCGAGTTATGGAATCGATTCTTTCTTATTCCATTCGGTCAGTTTTTAAAGGTAACTTCAGCAATGTACAATATGGATTTCTTAAGGGGAAAAAGTTGTACTACGCAACTGCTCCGAGTAATTTCCGATTGGAAATTACATATTGGCAATAGAAAACATATCGATTGTGTTTATTTCGATTTTAGAAAAGCCTTCGATAAAGTGGTCCTGTTCTGTGCAGCCTCCTTTTTACGGGTTGCCACACTGCTCACACATTGAAACATCATATATAAGAATAACTGGCAAGCAATCGATCAATACATACACGTTTAGGCAATCAACGAGTTTATCAAAGAGATGGGCAAAGTGGGTCATTGTGTTGGGTCCTTCTTGAAATCGGAACACCTCGGAACTGGGTATCAACGAGTTAGAGTCCGTCGGTCAGACATCCAACTTGTCTGTGAGTGCCAGTGAGATCAGGATGGATAATCTAAATATTGTCATATAGTGGAGATAATTTGGGTTACATATGGCAAGTTCAAAGCAATACTTTAAAGGGACAGGCCCATCAAATTAAACCTATATTTACGATTTCGTCTTAATTTTTATTAAAAGTGTTTATTACAATATATGCAAACCAAATTTTATCGACATTCACCCCGGGGAACTTTTTTCGACGAGCGCATCCACAAATGTATACCGTTGCCTGGCCCTTCCTCTCGTTGTCTATCCGCTCTGGTTGTCTGCTCTCTCGGTTTTTTTCTCTGGCACCTCTTTATTGAGCGTACTCTCTCGTGCGTAATTTTGTAACTGTGTTATAACAACATACGAGAAGTAAAAGAATTATTAGGACTAAATGGATGCAAATACGGTACCCTTATGAGTTGGGCTCGGCGTAAAAAAGTTCCCCGGGGTGAATGTGGATAAAAATTAGTGTGTATATATTGTAATAAACGCTGCTAATAAAAAATAACATGAAATCGTAAATATATGTTTATTTTGATGGGCCTGTCCCTTTAAATACTGATACCAAGAACTTCGTAGGATGAAAACCTGAGCACAAGCATAAAGTTACCTGATATACGGGTCGCCTTGGAATAAGCAGCAGAACCCGGAGTTGTAGCTTCTCTTCGACTGATCCAAAAGGGTTAACTGCACGTGAGTAGAACATCAAAAGGTGAGTGGAACGGGTGGGTACGGAATGGGAGCTGCATAAAAGAAGACAATGAATGCGTGATAATCACTATTTTATGCCACGTGACTTGATTGCAATTGTCCTCGATTCCAGCTAATTGCCGGCAATGGTTATCTGTGACTACGGAAGCTCATCTCGTTTATAAAGTTCGTAATGAAGGCGTTATGCCTGTAATCGGATTTGTAATCCCTCTCCATAAAAAGGGGTCAAAAACAAACCCTGAAAATTACCATCCTGTTACCTTAACTTCTCCTACTTGTCGAGTTATGGAATCGATTCTTTCTTATTCCATTCGGTCAGTTTTTAAAGGTAACTTCAACAATGTACCATATGGATTTCTTAAGGGAAAAAGTTGTACTACGCAACTGCCCCAAATAATTTCCGATTGGCAATTACATATTGGCAATAGAAAACATATCGATTGTGTTTATTTCGATTTTAGAATTTAGAGTTTATTTCGAGTACTTTCTAAATAAGATACATTTCAAGAATCGATATCAACTAATTAGATAATTGAGAAAAATATTCCAGAAAAAATCCGGTTTTAAAGGGACAGGCCCATCAAAGTAAACCTATATTTACGATACGTACATAGTGACTATCAAGCATTTTTATTGCAATATATGCAAACTAAATTTCACATTTATTTGCCATGGAAAACTTTTTTCCGATGCGCTCAGCTCAAATGCATACCGTAAAGCCGCAAATATCCTTGTCGTCAATGCAAATTTATCGGGAAATTATAATGCGATTAAAATTTGCATATATAGCTTTGAAATCTGCAGTTTTATGGTATACATATGCGTTGAGCGCATTGGAAAAAAGTTGTCTAGGGCGAATAATGGTGAAATTTAGTTTGTATATATTGTAATAAAAATGCTTGATAGTCATTATGAACGTATCGTAAATATAGGTTTATTTTGAAGGGCCTGTCCCTTTAAAATGCTAATCGGAATATTGTTCGAGAATATTAGTCATATCAACACAACAATTTTTGTGACCTAATATGATGATTCAAAACAAGGGAACAAACAAGCGCATGCAGCGTAAAAAAACACAACCCTTAGATGCCGAGCTACTTAATGTAAAGCTAATGACAGCACAGTATTATTCATATCGTACCATAAGTCTCAATGATAAGATCCCATAAATAAAATGTCCTTCTGATGTGTGATAGCATATGCAAATGGTCGGTCGGCGATAAATACATTTTCAGGTCCGATTGAGGCGGATAAACACATGACCATAACCAAACCAGTAGCAGCAGCCGCTTCAGCACCTTCCTCGTTTACCTGAAAATAAATTTATTGAATATTAATAGTACTAATAATAAATGTGTATTGGATCAACGAGTCGTAAAGTCAAAGAAGAAAAGTTCTTGGGGTAGTTCCTATAAGCTTGCAAACCAACAGGTACCCTTAGTCATAAATATTAATTTACGGCTTCCAGTATGTCAGCAGGAACTCGTCGTCTATTCTGTTCAGGAACATTGTATATTCAATACATTGTATGTCATTTGTTTATTCAGACATTATTGTTTTATTGAAGCAAGTATATTTCACAGAAAATAAAATAGGATACTTGCTAACTAGAAATCACCACAGGAGTTTGAAACAATGCGTAACAAAATTACGCATTGTTTCGCAAACTTTTATTCGGACGGTTTATAAACACAAATCACGAAATATTTAAAACATATTTGAACACATTTTATATTAGTGAAATGTCTACAGAGGTACAGAATCTACAAACTTTGCCCGAGAAAAAACATTCCATAAAGAGAACAGAGTATTCAAGGAGTTTAACAAAACATTATTTATTTTTTATTTTTAGGTAAATAGAGATAAACTAAAATATGATACTTCCATAGGATGGATTAATGAAAGACCCCTAAGAACAAAACGTGGTCCATATAAGTTATTGCGTGGGCGAAAGGTCTGTCTGCTACGAAGTCGACCGTGTGGTAGATCACCGCTCGTTTACGATTACAAGCCATCGCTGTTGCCGCACACGCTTCCGCTCCTTCCTCGTTTACCTTAAATCGAAGCTTTGGAATAAAATTAGAAAGCGCGGCTACCCGAACACTTACAATAGTAGTTACCATGAACGGTCGGTAGGCTCCAGGATGCACTATTGAAAATTTCCACCTAGAACGGCTTATATAAGCTTACAGCGATATAACGGCCGGTTTTTGAAATGTATGTCTCATGTCACACGATAAGTTTTATGCAAATAAATATTATTATAATAAAAAATCGCGCAGTATCACGCGGTTATTTACAGACATTTAAATTTGCAAAAAATAGTGGCTTTACAACTTTTCGTTTGCTGACAATTAGTTTGTGGCTAACTGCCGTAGCGGTGCTAGCCATTGCACCTTCCTCGTTTACCAAAACGAGGCTACGAGGCGTGTTTTACAAGATAATTATATGCTCGGTTAGTTTGCAAGGTAAATATTTATTATTTCCGGTCATACAAAATGACAATTCCGCTGTTGTCTTAAAATATTTACTAAAAATGAAACTAAATATTTGCAGGAAAAAAAATTGAAATATGTTCCTATGCCCTATGCCTGTGTGAAAACAAAAGCTGGATGAGGAAAAAAACAGTCGATACACATGATAGGCCAAACAGAGAATTAAAACGAAACCGTAGGTAGCTCGTCAATACCACAGTTAACTTTTTTTCCTATAGAAATTACAGTTACTAAACCACAAAAGGGATCAGTGAAAGACTCCTAAGAACAAAACACTGTCCATATAAGTAATAGCATGTGCGAAAGGTCTATCTGCGACAAAATCGACCGACTCGTACACAACCATTCTTTCGACGCGACATACCACCGCAGTTGCCGCACACGCTTCCGCACCTTCCTCATTTACCTTAAAATATTGTTTTTGAATTAAAGCGATATGTCACGTGGTTTGGTTTTTTTCTGTGGCCTTCTGATTATTTCCTCATAGCATTGAATGTTGAGCGCAATGTGTAATACACGGCGCCACACGTGGTTTCACAAATCACGTGTCATACTGCTTAGGAGTAAAGCTCTCAATTTCCTTGAAAGTACAATAGTGGCACGTTGAGCTGGGTAGAAGGAATTCCAGTGAACGGTATTGAAAAGGTCGGGTGATAACTCCCGGCTTGGAAAGTGCGAATTTGAATACAATACGCTTGTTCTCGAAAACATTGTAACGAAGGACTCGTGTGCAACAACTTTGTGAATGTAACTTACGCTGCCACATGGAACTTACACACACAAACGAGATGCTGGCATAAATATGTTAATAGAATCGAGTAACAATTATTAGCTTTACTGATAGGTGACAAGGAACAAAATGTTATTTTCAAACATAATTGCACACAAAAATGGACGGTTAGCAACAAAATGATATGTTCTATCAGGAATTTTTCGTTTCCTGCATTTGAGGCTAACCGCCGTAGCGGCGCTAGCTATTGCACCCTCCTCGTTTACCTAAACGAATGCCGACAGTTAAAGCGAAATAAGGGCTGGCTTCCGTTTTTGGGCATGTACATGTACATTGTCTATGATGTATGCAAAATAATAAATCAGTCTAATAATCGTGCAGTAGACGTGCAATAATTTGCATACATTATAACGGAATTCCCTGTTTGCCATATGTTTCACTGGCCGTTATACCGATTTGAAAAGCAAATATCCTGTTCGCATTTGGATTAAAGGGAGAGGCCCACGAGAAAAAAGGGTTCCTCAATTTACTTGCACAGAATGTGGAAACCGCATATATTTGCATCGCGAACTCGCAGAGATATTCTATGCTAAACAGTTCGGCCAGGCACCGTAGCCAGAAAGGTTAAAATACCTTTTTATATTTTATATCCATCCATTAGCATTATTTCTCTACGTAATGGTTGTTAAACGAATGAAGAACATTACTACCATTACAACAAAGCGTTCACAGTACTGTAATGCCATAAAAGAGCAAAAAAATGTTTCAGACTACGGTGCCTGGCCGAACTGTTTAGCGTAGAATATATCTGCGAGTTTTAGATGCAAAGAGATGCGGTTTTCGCAGTAATATTTCTGAAACTCCGGACATTCTCTTCAAGTAAATTGAGGAACGCTTTTTTCTCGTGGGCCTCTCCCTTTAAAAGAGATGCAGATGCAATATCATGATTTCGACCCCTCTAACCCAACACAGAGCGGTCGCATCACCACCGCCGAAATGATCTACCCTGATAACTCCCAAATCTCTACACCTACCTCTCGCCCAGACTTCCCAATACGCCACAATATTCAATTTACTCTCACTGAATTATTCACCGAGCTAAAGTCCTTTATTCGCGAAGAACTATCTGAAGGATTTCGTCGGAGTGAGCTAAAGGACCATTTTGTGCTGCTCAACGCGGAGGAAACGGATCGGGTGAGTAATGATTTAAATATTACAACCAATGTTTTGGCTCTGTGCTCGTACTCACCCGATTCTTTCCATGTAATTGGTCGCATGGGGAAACCCGGCAACCATCCCCGCCCTATACTATGTCGAATGAAAGCTGGTGTTCGTTTGCCTCTATTTAAGGAACTCGCCGAGCGGCTCAAGAAGATCCCTGAACTCTCACACATCAACGTTCGGAGAGCTGAAACACCGAAGCAGAGACATGAGGGATATCTTCGTCGAAAAGCTGCTCGAGAAGAACCTTTGACCCCGTGTGTGCCAGAGATCAAAGAACCAACTTCACCTATCGAAAACACACGTGAGGAACTGCAATTAGTAATGCCCTCCCCTCCGTTGTCTGTAATTGAACCAATTGCACACCCTGTGCAATTGCCAACAGCTGAACCACCTGTGTCACCTATCCCGTTATTAGATCAGCAATCACTTGACCAGTTTAGTTTTTGGCAAGGCCTTTGAATCAGCAATGGAGAAAGCTTTTATCGAAAAGTACGGATGTAAGGTATGATTATGATAGTGGTACTATATTTTAACTAGTTACGTTTCTTGATATTTTGCGTTTTGAATTTTTGAGTTACATTCTTGTGTAGTTGGGCCCTTGTCAGTACGAGC
>JAANDG010000853.1:0-46834 GCA_036852015.1 Pelodera strongyloides | reverse complement strand
CTCTGATTCAAAGATGGCCTCTTCTTTGGAGCGCACTACTTCGGTAGACCTGAGGCCATATTCACCACTCAATTCCCCATGGGGAATTCCCCGTATTTTTCTCTGCGTCTCTCACATACAGTGCTATTTTCTGTCCCACGGGAATATTTCCCCGAGGGAATCGGAGTGGTGAATATGGCCTCAGAGCGGACTGCAGGGACCCCTTCGGGGCTCTGAAGAACAGTCCTAGCTTTAACCTTTTTTAACCTCTTTTTAATGTATTCAGGCATTGTGGGAATTCTGGGCTTTGTATCCATGTGTGTTCCCATATATCTACTTCTGAAGAGAGCTCATCCCGGACAGGTTACCTAATATAAACTGTAAACTTATTACTCTGGACTCTTTTGGCTGCACACTGGTGCAACTCGCGCCATCGCCGCGCGCAGACAGAGGTGGTTTCGCCGCAGAGAGGTGGCGCACCGCCTTTAGGGTGCGCGGAAACGTGTTCAATTCAAGTTGCGCTTACTAGAGGAGGTGCGCCGCCGCGCTGTGCCGGAACCTCTTTATTTGCGCGCGGAGTCGTAGATTCATGAAAGACACATAATCTCTGATACAGATTTAAATATCAATCCACATAATGTTTATCTTAATTTTTAGAAAAATGGTGTTGCACGTTTGCGAAAGAAAATCCCGTTGGTGCGTTGGCATCTTCAGGTAATTGATTGATATTCAGTGTTTTGTGCGTTTCATAACTTACTTGCTTTCCATTAGGGTTCCTCCTCCAGAAGGAGTCAATCCATCAACATATATCCCTACACTAAGGCCTTGTTCACCAACACACATGGAGCCCTCCCTAGGCTCAGAGCGCTCTTCTGCTTTCGCACTCTTTAGCTCCCTGGGGAGGTCAGGGAGGGCTCCCTGCGTGTTGGTGAATACGGCCTCTGATTGTGAGCTATTATCACACGTTATTCCCATTTTTTGTGTTATTTCCCATACACACGAAAACGGAATAATTGTCCAGACCAGAGAAAACATTGCCTGGGTTTCATATATCTGACTGAATTTATAATATAATGATATTATCTCTTTTTTTAGGATGAAATCTTCAACACGGGCGCATGCACCATCAGAGAGTCAGAAATCTCACAGCTTCGCAGTTCAGGAAGACAAAGCAAGAAGGAGGAATAACTATCATGAATTAAACAATAACTTATTATTTCGGGAATAAAATCATGAGTTCATGACGTTTTTTTGGAGGTTATGAAAAACATGTAAACAAGTAGGGATTTGTTCTGCTCAAATAATATAAACGTCACAAGTTAGCCGATGGCTTGTTATCACTGACCCACACGACCCCCGCTCCACACGGGAATTCCCCGCTGCTCCTGCTGCTGCTACGCTGTGCAACACCAATACTTATTTCCAAAGAATAAATTAAACTGCATCCATATTTCAACTCTCTTTTCTTTCATGGAGCTGACCCTCATTTCTCTAAAAATCAAACAATCAATTGCCAGTGTCGCCAACCCTTATTTGAATAGTTTTGCATGATGCTCAACCTTTTTGTTTGGAAACGTTTTTTTTGTCTCTCTTCCATATGTAAGCGGATTAGTGGCATGTCAATGTATTATCGACAATCATTTGTAATCGACTTTTGGTGTTTTCATAATTTTAAAACACAGGTTTCGCTTTCACTTTCACGCTTATTTGTTACCGCAAACGATTGTTTTAAAGCGAAATACCGGCCGGTTTTTGAAACGTATCGCGTATAACTCAATCCTTACGCATTTATGCTAATTTGCTCGAATTTAGATCGACCTTTTATTATATGTTAGGTTCATTTGCGTAATGTATGAGAATTCTGGTGTATCCGACGTGTTTCAAAAACCGGCCGGTATTTCACTTTGAACTGATTAATCGTAAGGTCCCAGCTCCTTGGCCATAATCAGTCGCCAACGGTCGCCAAGGACACGAAGCGGTCGGCGTTCGAAATGGTCTGGCGTTCGAAAAAAAACCAGTGATTGCTCGTGATTGTTCACCAGATGGGTTCACCCATTTCCTATGTAAGAGCTTGTTTTATGACAAAAAGCATATTCGCAGTCGCAATAGGTTGCCAATATTTTTCGTGCTCCCTTTCTGGGTTCTTATGCATAGAATGCGTACTCAAGTGTGGGTACATATTACCAATGTTTCCCAAGTTTCGTAAAATATGTATATCAATAGAATTCGTCCTGACCACCTCACTTCATTTTTACTCCGATCTTCTTGACTGTGTTGCAATTTTGTTCTTTTATAGATTCCATTTTTCCCACACACAACGCCTTTCACTGCCATCGATTATCATTTACTATCTATTTTCTTTGAACCAATAACATAAATTAAGAATTAAAGAATCGTTTTTTAGCTGCGTGTTTTGATTCACGGTTTGCCTTATCCAATGCTTTAGCTGCGTATGCAGAATAATCTGATCCAGCCCAAAAGACCGCAAATTTTACCTAGGAATCAGAATAAAGTAAGAAAACGAAATCGGTCGACATTGCGACCGAAACGACCAAATAATATCCCCCTATTCCAAAAACCGCGCGCTTCTGGCACACATTTCGACGTGCGACTACTCTCGCGCGCTTCTGGCACACATTGGGACTTGCGACCACACTGTGTGCCGCGCACTCTTTATTTTGTACGAATCTATTTATTCTCCTTCACTTTCTTTGTAGTTGCTCATTTGACAGTTTTTTCGCTGTAATACATATTCACGTTGCTAGCCCAAATTGCTGTTTTTTCTGCGTAAAGTACCTGCAAATACTGTTTATTCAAAGATCACGTTGTCGTTTTGCATATAAAATTCCACAAGTATTACCGAAAATCGGTGAAACAAAGCAAAACGTGTGGATTATTTAAATGAACCTCCCGCACTGTATTCAATTGTGTTTAGTGTTTAGATATAGTAGATATCACGTGACATTGGATGTGTTTTCCTCCTGAGGCCGTATTCACCAACACACAGGGAGCCCTCCCTAGGCTCACGGGCGCTCTGAATCTCTTCTGCTCTCGCACTCTCTAAGCACTTTTTAGCTCCCTGGGGAGGCCAGGGAGGGTTCCCAGTGTGTTGGTGAACACGGCCTCTGATTGTATGTAGCCTCTCCCTATAGGTCGTATACTGGTACCGTCTATCACCTAGGAGAGTCTACTTACACGGTTTCCTGATTTTTTTTTCAAAATAGTCTCTCCCCGTAACTACCTTTCGCAAAACTCTGTTCATTTTCATGGTGTTATTTTTGTGTATATTTTTATATTTTCATTAGAGATACACTTTTTTTGGCTGCGCAGCTATCAACATGATGAAAAAATGATAATCATTGAGCTCGAAAACAATAGCAAACATATTTATTGATATATCGAACAATTGATTGATTGATGTACAGTATGTTCGTGTGATCACTTCCCCGATTACTCTCAGGTGTATGTTATCGATTGATCGATAATTATGACGCAACCGGTCAAAGTATTCTCGGAAACGTGCCCTCCGCCGACAAATAAAGAGGACACACAAGACAATGAGAGTTTACGCCCTGTGGTAGGTCTTAAAAGTTGCACGTTGGCTGCGCCGCGAGTGATTTTTTGGTGCGCGGCGTAGAACATTTCGTGGTGCGCGGCATAGGACTCGCAGGTGCGCCTATGGGGACACACCAGATTGTCGGCGCGCACACTAGTTCATCAGTGTCTTATAACAGCGCAGAAAGCTATAATATGCATAGTTTGTTCAGATACCCCGGCTAAATACTTTCACTTTTGTGAAACATGTATCATAAACAATAAACTTCCCCGACTTCCCCATTCGTCAATAGCGCGTTACATACCGTTACGATTGCCTGGATTTCGTTAGGGTGTCTGTGCAGCTTATACATAAAAAACACTCCTGAGGCCATATGCACCACTCCGATTCCCTCGGGGAGATAGTCCCTGGGGATAGAAAATAGCATTCTAATGTGAGAGACGCAGAAAAAAAGACGGGGAATTCCCCATGGGGAATCGGAGTTGTGAATATGGCTTCAGGACGGGCGGGGATACTGTTGATGATGACTCCATCGGTACGATGTTCTGTTTCAGACACCCTACGCGTTTCTCGTGCTCTCGTTTCTCTGCCTCTGCCTAATCTGCTCAAATGTTTATGTTTACAACTTCACAAGTGCACAATTACACGATTACGGTAATGGATCGGAGAGCGACTGTGAGTTTTCTTTTTTTTTAGTAATTAATTAGTTTTCAAATTAATACTGTCGCAATACAGAGAAACTTTCTTGTGTCTTATCTAAGTTAGCAAAAATTCTACAATTTTAAAGCTGTATCACGGGCATTCCTATATTGATTGCATGCAAATGAATTTAATTAGACCAAGAAACTCGCGCATTCGCGCACAGTGATTTGCATAAAATACATCGTCGACCGTACGTAAACCGGCTGTTAAATAGCTTTAATTACAACACAAATTCAGACTTTACGGAATGGGATTTACAGTACGAGAAACATACATCGCAAATGGTGAATGTCAGTATACGAAGGAGGAGTTTTCTGTCGAATCCGCAGAAGGTATGACGACACAATTAAAATTAAATGCGAGTGTGCCGCGCACACCATGCACCCAAATGATTCTGAATTGGCCTTTTCCGCGTCTTTTTCCGCGATTCGTGCGCCATTCACATTAGTTAAAAGGTCACATGCATATGAATGGGTTGTTCATCTATACAATTTCATTTCTGTCGGCATTCACTGAGCTGAGATAAACTCGGTTCAGCATCACATAGTCTCTGTCTCATATTAGACATACAAATTCTCTCCGAGCGGCCAGAGGCCGGTTCCACCAACATTTCAGAGCGCACGGAACTTCCGTGCGCAAGTAAGTCCGCGCTACTTGCGTTTTCACCAACATTTCAGAGCGCACGGAAGTTACGTGCGCACGGAAAGTTCCGTTGCAAGTAAGGCTTATGTATGGGAAGAGAAACTTGCAGTCTAGAACAAAACTAAGTAAGGAAAATCACAATTGAAACACATAGAAAAAGGAAAAGGTAGTTCTTATCGAAAGAACATGAAACCAAAGAGCCCTGTTCGAATAACCCATTTTTACGCGCATTTTCTTGTTAAACGCAAGTTATTTTCTTTCCTTAGGCTTTCCATAGCAGCAGCAAGATGTTTCCCCTTGGGTGACCCTCTCTTATGCTTAACATATTTAATTTACGCTTATTCGGTACCTTCCTTTGAGATATGTCGGATGCAAAACTGAAAGTAGAAAAAAATGCACGTTGTATGCACGTTTGCATATTCATTGGCTAGCTGCCAGACCGTAGTAGCCATCTTTTAGAAAACATCCTAATAACGCACGTAAATGTTGGTGAACAGCCAACTAAGAGTGCACGGAACTTCCGTTGAACGAAGAAACTTGTGACAAGTTTCTCTCCGTTTAAACGGAAGTTCCGTGCGCTCTGAAATGTTGGTGGAACCGGCATCAGCAGGTTGAATTAATGACAATACCTTACCTTACCTTAGATACCTTAGAGATCCAGCTTCAGCAACTTGAGCAAGTTGCGTGGATTACAATCAATAGTGGAATGCTTAATCAATAGTGGAAACAAACAATAAATGTTTAATCAATAGTGGAAACAATCAATAAATCAATCGATAATTTAGGAAATGCTAATAACAGTCGTTCCTGTTGGCACTATTGTCTTTACAGTTCCAATCGTCACATTTTTCAATAAATATGGAAATTGGTGGGGGTTGTCTTTATTAAACGATTGTATGCCTACTAGAATTTTGTTCTGATGCTTTGTATATTATTTTTATCAGTCGCTGGATATTTCAAGGAAAAAAACTACACTGTATTATTAACCACCATGAGGCAAAGACTAAAATCTTCCAAAAAAAGTTCTTGGCCCAACTTATATGCACACGGGTTGCGCACCCTCTGCGCACAGTGCGCACTCTCTCTTGCAACTTGTACCCCTAGTTTGACTGAGTGTTCCTCTGACTGTGAACGTACTCATTTGTTCTGATACCGGACTTAGTTTCCCGAAATCTGTCTTTACTAATTTTGTAAAAAAAAATTAATAAACATTTAGTCGTGCTTTCCTTCTCTGTGCTCTCCTCTCTCTCCTCGCGTCCCCTTTTGTACCAATCGCTACAAATGTACAGACGTACGCAATTTCGATCATGCTACGCATTTTACAAGGTCAGCTTTGGGTTTGATATCGTATTACAAAGAAATTAGAGAAGCTTACTAATACCATGGTAAAAAACGATTGGAGAAAAGTCCGATTTAGTAGACTGAAAACTTACGCATGGCATATATTGTTTTTTACTTGTCTAACAGGAGTTAGGGCCGAGGTGAGGCGAGCTTACTTAGATCTAACACTAGGTAATTTCTGTGCTTCACTGCTAAACAAATCCTCAATAATGAATTGAAAACAGGAATTTCTCTCTGCGCCTTCGTGCCACTCATGTGCAAGATTTGTGGGTTCGTGAATGTGGAGACGAATGAATATCTCGCGTGGATGTTGTTCAGCTATCCAATGGTAGGTTATTTTCAACATATCGTATTGGAAAGATAAGTTTGACTCAAAATGCGCCCTTAAACCAGATGCTTGAGATTTATATGATGTATAAGCCGGGCGTGTTTCTAATAAATACAAATTTCTGCCAGTATATTGTGGGGAAAGTAGTTAGCAGTACATCTAATAACGCTACGAGGTTTAGATCAAACTCGTTCAAGCCATAGGGCAATAAAGCCATATATATTTCCTTGATCTCCTAGTTTCACTAATGTTAGTGAGTTGTTAAAGGGATATAACAAACGGTTTTTGAAGGGACTTTCGATAACTGCGTTACCATGCATCGCACGCAAATGAGTAAGGTTGGGATCGACCCATACATTGAAATGCGGTTGTCTATGAACCGTATCAAAAACGGACCGTTATACCGCTTTGCGCTGAAAGGCCAATAATGTAACCCACCTAGACCTACAGTATCCACCTTTCAGTTATCCTCCTTTCTCTGTATGCCTTTCTCTGGCATTCTGACCTCTTGGATGGGATGGCATTCGGCTCACTATTTCATTGAAGGAACTCTATTCATATTCATGATCCTCTACATTCTCTGCCACTATTCGGATGACTTTCTAATTGACGTAAAGGAAAGACGATGGGGAGAGGTAGAGATATAATTAAAATATTTATTGACACTTATTTATTAAAAAATTAAAATTATTAAAATATTTATTGAATATCATTAGCCAATTATGTGCATTCCTGAAATGCTCACAAGCAGTTATCGAAAAAGGCGTTCTATATGGTAAACTGACAATGACATCAAGCAAGATAGCCGATTTAGTTATTGTTAGAAAAACAAGTAGACTTGACCTGACAACAATTGATTATGTACAAGTACAAAGTAACACACCACATAGTACTACTCTCCTTTTTACCATTACGGTATCAAGGATAGTACCAACGGAGGCACCCTTCACTATTTTCGGTACGCCTGCGCGTACCTCTCGACAAAATTGAACGTTGAATGATGGTACTCTTGTGCCAATGCCATGAAACCAAGCGGGGTATGGGGCGACCGTACCGCACTCAAAGAACGCGCAGAGCCGTTCAAAGAACAGTCACAACTGTAACCTCATATAGCCTTCTTGCAGATTCTACGCGGTCATTCACAAGGATCACGGCTCCTGACACTTCAACTACCTTATTTATCAATCTATCAGGTTAGGAATAAGTTATATGCATATAATTCAAGTTCTTAATTTTCTTGTCTACCAGCCATAGCCATGAAAACAGTGGGCGCAAACCATTGCAAAAAGCTTACTTTATGCACGCGATTTATTATAAAACACACACAGTTTACATCTGCGTATAATCCATGGAATTCAGTTTTTTTTATTAGGTGTTGTGCTTCTCGAAGTCTAATCTAATCTCTGAATACTCGTACGACTTGTACCTAAACAGACTAAACTTATTATTTTCTTTCAGGACATCGGCGTGTGGGGTATTTTCATATCTGCCTTCGCCTTCTTCTCAACGTTGTTTAATGCGATACAAACGACACCCACTTTCTTTATAAAGGTTTGTTAAAGAGTTCAAAGTGTACCAGAAAAATATGCAGTGACGAAACTCGGATGGTGCGCGGCGAAACACGGAAGAACCCCTTTTTTACGCCGCCATTAAAGTTTCGCCTTGCTCACGAGAATCTGGTGAAGACTGGAGAAAAGGCGAGATGCGAAGTGGCCTGGTTAACCGACATGCGAAGTGGCCTGATTAACCGACAAACTTGAACCGCAATTAGTTTATTTCTGTTCAGGTTCTCGGATGTGGTACAATCAGCTCCTCATTCATTTCTGCAATCCCAACGGCGATCTGTTTCGTACTCGGGTTTTTGGTTTCCAAATATTCATCGAGAATAACGTGAGTTGGAATATGGTCTCATGCAAAGTGTTATTTAGCAGTATCCATCTAGGGTGACTTTTCCAGCAAGGCAAGCTAGCCTGGCGCATGAACATAATAGTCGATTAGTATATTACTCACGTATACATAGCTACGGAACCAAGCACAGTTGCATACTGTATCAGCTATTACGTAATTTACTACAGTTCGTTGTGTTGTATTGCTCCATGTGGTTAAGCACTCTATGTGTATGTACATTAGTAATCTATGAAAGATTATAATAAATCTTTATTGGTCGATAGCTGAGGCAAAAACGTGAATTTTGTAAATGACCAAAAGGAACCCTAGGATGTCAGAAGGAACCCTAGGATGTCAGATGTTATAAAGTTATACTCCCATCTTTTTCAGAGCTCCCGAACAGTCTCGCATGCGGATTCTCAACAGTATCGGCAGTGTTGTTCCTGCAGTTCTATTGATCGTTCTTTCCTTTATTTCACCCGATCGATTTCCAACTCTAATTGCTGTTATGCTAATTATATCCACGACTTTTCTGGCCGCCTGTTTCGGCGGTTTCTTCAAGATGGCACAGAAAAGGTCAAAGTAAGTGGGCCTGTTTTATGAGTTTTAAAAATGTCCGGCCATTTCCAAAGCATTAGAAGCAATTACGGTAGGTAGGGTTCTCTTCTGAGTCAGGTCTTATTCACCACTCAGTTCCCCATGGGGAATTTCCCGTCTTTTTCTCTGCGTGTCTCACATTAGAGTACTATTTTCTGTCCCCAGGGAATATTTCCCCGCGGGAATCGGAGTGGTGAATATGGCCTCATGACTCATGATCCTGATTTGTTTTACCAAAGTGAAAAGTCGTATCACATTCCCTAGTTTGAGAAGCCGGCAACTATTCAAGATTCTCAGTCACCTCATATCATAGTCGCGAATATCCCGAGTTCCAGGGAGTGCTCTCTCGGGAAACTTACCATGCGTGTTCGTTATGGCACTACCTAATAAAACTGAAAGTTTCATCAAAATCCGTTCTTGCGTTTTTGTTTTATATGCTAATTAAGATGTTCCAAACTTAGTGCTCAGGGAGGAGAAAGTTATCTTTTGAAATTATCTCGGGATGAATGAAGCCATGAAAATCTGCATTTCAGACAATTCCACGTTTTCATGCTCTTCCACCTTTTCATAATCAGTTGCGTTGGTCAATTCTTTACATCGCTTCTTAGCGCGTTGGTCATGGAGCGAAATGACTACGGTACGCTTATTTCCACTAATATCAACAAGCTTTAAAGCGAAATGCCAGCTCCTTTGGAAAATTTGCATATGATAAGCAAAATCCTATGTATCCTATGCTAATTTTGCGCGATCGTCCACGGCTATCGCGCAAAATTAACATAGGATACATAGGATTTGCTTATCATATGCAAATTTTCCAAAGGAGCTGGCATTTCGCTTTAAAGCGAAATACAGGCCGGTTTTTGAAACGCATCGTAGACAACTGCAAAGTTGCTCGAATTTAACTCGATTTTTTTATTCTAATTTATGTTCATTTGCATGAGCCGCATAAGAATGATGGTGTACTCGGTGTTTCAAAAACCGGGCGGTATTTCGCTTCAAAAAAAAATTGGTATTTATCAAAGACAAGTGGCAGTCATCAAAGGTATTATATAATGTGCTCCTTACAGTACCTACCAATTTTTCACAGTAATCCCTAATACTTGCTCCAACAGGTGGATGGTCTACGGTAACCCTGGTGCATGGTATCCTGCTCCTCGTCAGCAATATAATCTTCTGTTTGGTATGCAGTCCTCAGCCGGCAGAGTGGACGAAAGATGGCTATGAAGACACGAGTATGAAAATCAAACGAGACGACCCACTACCCCAATTTCCACTTTGAATAAATCTATATTTTTGCAATGTATTTAACCAGACGGCTATCGCCGCCTGAGGCGACTTTCAAAGTCTAAGATGCAGGAACAGTGAGTGAGCACACGTATGTGAAACGTTTGCAACGTATCTTGAAAAATCATGAAATAAAATTCGAATTTCGATTGCTCAAGACGGGGCTCCGGCTCTCGTTTTATAGCCTTTAGATATTCAAATTTTCGTTGCGTTCACACACGGCTTCAAACAAAAAAGTAAACTCTTCTCCTTTATATAATAAGATTGTATCATGCATCATGCAGTATATATTAAATTCGTAACTACGTCGCATATACATCTATCATGCACATGTAAAAAACACGTATAAATCTCAGAACCGGACATTCATACATACATACAAAAAACAAGGATAGACAAAAATTTCACAAAAATACAACAACCACACTCGTTGTGGTGTTTATTTTTTTCAGTTATAGAAAACATAACTGAAGAATTGTAGTCCACGACGGGTGAGACTGTTACACGCCGTTATTGCCATACATAACAGGTTTTATGCCGGTTCATAGCCTGTTCCGTAGCATTAAGTTAGCCGTTTTCTACTTGTTTTGTAAAGATAAATAGAGGACACTTCACTAGTTCCTCTGGTTTCTCATTGTGAATCCGTGAGAATAGTTATTTTACGGTATTGCCGAGGAATAATGCTCCAGAAAGCAATGATTTGCAGAATTTGCTCCATGAGTTCTTGTTGGTAGAACAATTTGTAGAGCAATAAATTGTTTCTGAAAGTAAAACAGAATACTTTAATTATTCCTTTATTTATGACGTTATTCTATTCGTTATGTGCTTTTCTTTATCTAATATCAAAACCAGTTCCAACTAAAAGTTTTTCGTATGAGCTCAATTGTATGGTTAAATGGTCATGGGTGTGTTTTTTACCATTTTATGTTTTATTTATTAATAGAACCATAAAATAAACAAAATAAAAGTTGGAATTTTCTGGACCTCTTTATTATGCGGATATATTACCGTTGAGTGAATACCGTATCCAGCGGCGCGAAATTTAAATGTGGACCACACTCACGGGCGGTCTCGAGCGTGCGGGTGGCCTCGATCGATATTTTGGAGTGTGGAATGTTCTAGAACGTTTTTTGCATACTCATCATTCGCGTTTTTGTTTTTACTCGTTTCCTTGTGCCTTTATTCCTCCTTTTTTCATTCAAAGTGGTTGTTGGCCCGTGTTTTCTCGTTCCGTTGCTGTTTTCGGTTATTATATTGTAATTTTTCAGTTTATCAACGTAAACTGCAACGTCCTGCCCGCTGCCAATCCGTGTTTTCGAAGATAAATTGTCGTGTGTGGCTGGGATCAACACAGATCAACACTCTACATTATGGTCAGTCAGTTTATTAATTGTTTGTCCGTGTTTGTTTGTGTTGTTTGTGAATGTACATGGCCCTTGCCCCTACTGGTTTCCTCATTATGACCGTGGAAGAAATATATTATTGTTTTGCTCACGTCAGTTATCCCTTTTGGGATCTATTCGGTTATAGGGACCCCAGGCCATACGCACGGGAAAGGGGGCGGGGCTTAGGCGTCGGAGAGGCAGAAGGTCACTTTTAGCCGCAGAAACAGGAACAAATAAGTAAAGAATGTAAAAGCAAGCGTGTTTACCTCAAACGAATTCACGAAAAAGTAGTAGCACTTTGCTTTCTATGACCGGTCTGGGGTCCCCCATCCCACATGCCCACCCTTCTGGGGTCCCCTAACCCACATACCCTATATCATCACCCTTATAGGGTCCCCCAACCCACATGCAGTTTCTCATCACCCTCTATGATCTGTTTGGGGTCCCCCAACCCACATGCAGTTTCTCATCACCCTCTATGATCTGTTTGGGGTCCCCCAACCCACACACCCTATCTCACCACCCTTTTGGGGTCCTCCAACCCACATGCAGTTTCTCATCACCCTCTGTGATCTGTTTGGGGTCCCCCAACCCACACACCCTATCTCACCACCCTTATGGGGTCCCTCAACCATACTTAGGGTACATGCTTGCCGAGTTTAGGGCTCCATAAGGTGAGAAAGTGGTTGGTACAAAATTGGTCACAAAATTGGATATAAAGGAACTAGCGGCGCAGAATACTGTAGCCGCTCCAGAGGCACATGATAATACAAGCATTATCAGCTACTTATATGACTCGCCTCTTTCTTATGCTATGCTAATAGTTATGTTATTGAGGTACACAAACAATAGTGTCGTGCTTAGTTGTCCAACAAAATGACTAGGAAATATGCCAAAGAGCCAGGGGAACTCAGGAGGCATTATATATGTGGTTTGGTGTGCCCTAAAACGTCAGAAAAGCTATGAGTGAAATACGGTATTCATAAAGGATGTGTTTGAGTTATTACTTGCGTGGGTCCTCTTTCTCAACGATCTAGTAATTTTGACCTAAGCCCCGCCCCCTTTCCCGTGCGTATGGCCTGGGGCCTGGGGTCCCTATAACCGAATAGATCCCTCTTTTGTACTCATTTGATAGTGTTCCTTTTTTCGAGCAATATCATAAATTGTTGATAACATTGTGCCATTTAATCTTATTTACGCTCGTAAGTTCTCGGGGATCTGACGATGTCCCCATATCTTGACATTGCCCGTTTGTCTTTTCAGCGTATAATTAGCTTGTGTGATTTACTCGAATGTTTATGTCTTTATGCTTACAATTTCCTTTTCAGTTGCTGGGCTCTGTCATAAGATTCCGCGATATTCCGGATCCACCAGGAAGGCTCCACGTGACCAGCAGGCGTTCGACATTAAAAATTTTGCAGCCCAGTCAGTTCCGCTCACCAGCCGTCCGTATTTCGAAGTATGTTCTTATTACCGGTTATCTTCGTTGTGTTTTTTTCTGACCGGAAGACCGGGTGTGGAACCTCCAGCATTCACGGACCTTGTGAATACTTTTCCATACTTGAAAACTTGTGAATCCAGTTGCAAATGCTCTTGTTTTGTGAATTTTTTTCTTGGCACCCTTTATTTCTTGCTCGGAGCTCGGAGATACATTTGTGACTGGAACGGTGCGCGTACATTTAAATGCATTCTGCCGTATATCATCTTTTTTATCGAAATTAGCATATTATGACTGACGCGGTGTATAATCAAGACTTAAAATTGAAATACGATTCTCTACTTTTTAATTTCTGGAACTATGTTAGCATTTTATCGTGTGCCTGGCTATAAATAAGTGTGGAGCCAGTGGAGCACGGAACAGCTTGCATTGATTGATACTAGATACTTTGGCACTCAGAAAGCTACTCAAAATTAGATACGTTTGAGTGAAACATGATTGAAGATACGTTGGTCTTGTCACTAAGGCAAGCCGACCGCCTATCGTACCTTCGTAGTTTTCACAGATACAGATTCCCTAGTTCTAGTCAATTTATGATTTTTTTTCAGTGATTCCCAGTAATCCGACCCGACGTCATCTGAGTTCGACCTCCACGAGCACTTGAGCTACTCTACGCCATCGTTCAGTCAATTGCGTCAACTACGCCCGATCTGATCGAGGTCAACGAGGCGAACGCGAACGAGGTCGCGCACTCCGGAGCTGGCGCGGGGTAGGTGACTTCTTATGTCCATTTTGTTGCGCGATACATCACACGCGCACACACACTCATGACACACACACACACACACACACACACACACACACACACACACACACACACACACACACACACACACACACACACACACACACACACACACTCATATACACATATACACATATACACATATACACATATACACATATACAAACACACACACAACAGGCACACACACACACATTCGTTGCCGCATTACACTATTCCTATAGTCTACGTTTTGGTTATTTGCTTATTTTTTCTTTCTTTCAGGTGGACATTCAAGGCTCAACTGTTATGTGGGGTGCGTCTTCGCTGGATGGCATCAAATATACACTATGTGAGGACGGATTCGCCGACAGTGTACAAGCTGGGTTTCTTATCTAATGTTTTTATTCTTGATACCTTGTTACATTCACTTTCGGAAATTCGCGGGGGTGTCTCATTTTCCCGAAGTTCACAAAATTCCGCATTAAGCTGTTTTGATCTACGATCTACTTGCCTCCCAGGTTGTCCTGTCAGTGCATGGCAATTACAATAGTAATTAGTGTTTAGTTTAGAGTCGTAGTTTCGTGACCGGGCTGGGTTCTCACAGTAACCGTAACGTGTGCTCTTAGTATTTATTTAAGTGATATTTTTATGAGTGGAGCTGGCAGGCTGAGGTCAAGAAGTGGGGAAAATTTTCGTACCCTTCCACCAAATTTGGACATTTTTATGTCCAACCCTTCCATCATTTTTGCACTTTTCAACCAATTTTCCTGTAATTCGCTAGAGGGGCGTGGTTTAGACACCCTTCCAAATTATACCCATTTTTTCCACGAATTTTTGGCGTATCCTTCCACCAATTCCGGACTACCGAAAACAATTTCCACCACTTCTTGACCTATGCAGGTTCCCAATCCTGGCACGGGTAGAAGTGATCACTCATCACCTCACCATAATAGCAATAGAAAGAATGTGCGAAGAAGTAAACCGAGGGTTACATATAAAATAGAAAGAGGACTAAAATGCAGAGAGAGAGAGAGATGGGTGAGGCTGGAGAAGAAGAAGTGTATTCGAGAGCAGCGATAGAGAAAACAACGAATGAATCATTTAGGTTTTTAAATATTTCTAAACTTACATTCGCAAACTTGTATGCACACTTATTTGAATGATGGGTACTGCTCATCCATATAATAGTATATTGCATAACAAAGAATTCTCACTTTACGAAAGATATGGCATCATTGATGTAGTCTTAGCTTGGTACTCGGTCGTCTAGTTTGTCAATCTGCTGGTTCATGGTAGTCTCTCTCCTCAGGAACATGCAAGCTTCCGCAGCCTGCTTCTGGTTTGTGGTTTCTAGTGCAGTGGTACTGCACAAGGGTTATCCTTCCTACATTTGTGCTGGCCAGACATACCCCGGAAGGATTCACACTTCAGCTACAAAAGGGCAACATTAATCCAGCACACGATATTATAGACCTGCTTGATGGCGTAGCACGGGACTAGAATTCTCTTCTTGATCGACATTCGTGGAACAGGACTCGCATTTCGCAATGTTGGCGTCAAGTTGGTGGGTGAGCGGCGCGCAATCTACAAGGGAGGAAACATTCGGAATATCTTTGATGGATGCCTCGGTGCTGATTCTTTGGGAATTCCACTCATGCAATCAGGTGAACCCCCGAGGGTAACACACACACTCGTCACAGGTCACAGAAAGTAAATGCCGAAGGGAGGCGCCTAGTTGGTGGGCGGCACACGGTCCGTTTTCCCACTTTAGACTAGGTACTGGGCGACGGCTGTATGACTCTCACCGGTTTTTGCACGATCAGTGCAATAACTGGACAATTCCCAGCCGACATGCCGTGTGTTGTGTTATCTATTATCAACCGGGGGTAGCCTGTAAAAATTCACTTCAGACCCAAAGAATCCACCGTAAGTTTATCAAAGATATTCCGAGGATTTCCTTCCTTGTAGGTTGTGTGCCGCTCATCCACTGATTTGGCTCCAACATTGTGGAATGCGAGTTCTGTTCCACGAATGTCCTTCGAGAATTGAACTCTAGTCTCTTGTTATGTTATCAAGCAGTCTATAGTATCGTGTGTTGGGTTAATGTTGACCCTTTTGTAGTTGAAGTATGAATTCTTCCAGGTTATGTCTTTCCAACACAAATGCAGGAAGGGTAACACTTGTGCAGTACCTCTGTTCTTGAAACCATAAGACATTTGCAAACTGTGTAAGCTTGCATGTTTCTGGGAAGAGAGACTATCAAGAACCAGTTGATTGGCAAGCCTGCCGACAGAGTGCCTAGCTATGAGCACATCAGTGGTGTCATATCATTCGTAAACTGAGCGTTTTTTGCATGTAATATAATGTCCTATGTATGAGTAGTACCCACTATTCAGATAAAATATGCAACTTTCCAATTTCCAGTTGCAAGTTTTATTTAAACCCTTTTATGTTTATCTGCTCTAATCCACTTACCGTGAGAGAGGGGAGTAAAGAGATTATGGTTGGGAGTAAGGAGAAGAGCGAGTGAGAGACAGAGAGATTCAGGGGTTGGAGAGATGTAGAGGACAGAGTGTGGAGAGGAGGAGAGACAGGTAGGGTGATTAACACTTTTTTTTAGTTTCTCGGTCTTTAGGCGCTCGCAACCGCTTATACTGCACTAAAATTTCAGAACCTTCTCCTTTCCTGCGAGGTCTACGGTCTGTGTTCTGTTGTCGAATTTCTGGACGTGAACGTGAACACTTCGAAAATGGCTGTTGAGGTTGAGATGGTCTCCGCGTACATTAGTGGAAAGAAAGAAATGGTTCGTCATACATGCACCGGTAAATTTTTGTTTATGTCTCTCTTATGTTTTTTTTTTATGTTTTTTTTTTTTTTTTTTTTTTTTTTTTTTTTTTTTTTTGTTTCTTTTCTTGTTCCTTGTTCTGCCGATTCTGAGCCAAAATCACAAGCTTATCCAGCTTATCTATTGAATTTGCACCTTTGAAGTTTCGTACTCGGAAGAACTGGTAACTCCAATTGGGAAATAATCACCAGTGGAACTTCTGCTAAAGCTGAATGTCCAGGAGGGCACTGCCTGCCCACTAAATCTTGTCTTCGACTGGAATTAAGGTAATTTTGTTTTTGTTTATGCTTATTTTTTTGCTACTGTTTTGAGAAATGAGCGCGGCGAAAGTCTACAAGTTTCATCCCGGGTCACGGGGACAGATACATGATGTGGCGTCCCCGTCCCGTGTTATCTTGGGAGGATAGTTTTTAAACATATACTCTTGTATGGTATTGATGACGGAAATACGGAAACAAGAAGTCTGCCCATGTGCGGCACTCCCTGAATTGTCAGTGACGTGTATGCGTGCTTTTTGCCTGAATTTCCAGTAATGTGCATACGCACTGCGTGCGTGCGTGCCTTTTTCTCGCGTTTAGAATAGTTTATGTATTCCACTTTTCAGTTGTTGCATGATCGAAGGTTCGCGAGTTTCGACGAGTTGTACATATTCACTCTAACGCCTGCTACATCTGCTTGCTAGCGCTAGCGCTAACTGGAATGCTCAGGAGGAAGCGGATTGCCCACTGCGTCGTGTCATCGACTGGAGTGAGGTACTTTTTTGTCTGTGGCTATGGCTTTACACGCAACCGTTTTGAAAAATACGCGTAGTGAAAGTGTAAGTTTCTTGGAGAGATTGCACCCTAGGGGCCCGTGCACAGCTCACAGCTGCCTGCAGAGCTGCATTATTTGGCACATGGAATAATGAATAGCGCATTCGGCAAAAATCAGGCTTATTTACTGGCACTGTGAAAACTAACTCCACGAAACGTCTCACAGTAACAGCCTGACCCGTGCTGGTTTGCCAGTATAGCTTCACGAAAACTGGGTTGCGCGTAATTGTTTATCGAAATAAGTCTTCCGATTGGGCAGTTATTCCGAAATTGATAGCAAGGAGTTTTTCCACTTGCTTAGAAAAAGACAGGACTATCCTTTCCTAAAGTGTCCAAGTCTTTTTTTCATTCCGGTGGATTTGTTTCTCAGGTACTATTTTACTGATTATAGACTGTCGATCTCACGCCACCGACGAGGCTGCTCTTACTGTGTCGATGACGGTTCTCGAGTTCGTCATTCGGAGGGAGGAGGGCTTTACCGTGCCCTAGGAGCACCCAGGACGTTTTCGACAAGTGTCACGCCAACGGATCAAATATGGCCTGATTCGTTCTGTCATTATTGATTGATTCCTGGCGTCTGGTTATTGATTGGTTTGCTAGAATGGTAGACGTGCAACTTCCCCAAAATAAAAGGTTTACCTAGGGGAAGTTGTCACGAACTCGTTTGGTCGCGGTTTGAGATGCGTGGTAGCGTGCTTGTGCACGTCGCATCAGTTTGTCAATTGTAGTAGTCGGTTTTGTGTGAGGCAGCCATATTCACCAGTCAATTCCTCGGGCGGGGGATATGTTCCCTGCTGCTCACTCTTATGCTTTGTCCCAAAGGAATGTTTCCCTGGGAATCGATTTGGTGAATATTGCTCCTGAATACCGAGCGGTAAAATATGCTTGTTTGACATGAAATACTGAATCGTAATCATTCGATGAAAGCCGCCTGGCTAACGTTTCGAACCTAAATTTGACCGCTTGGTATTGATAGGTTTTGCTACATTGGTTTATGTAGATGCCGATTTGCGGGAGAAAGTCCTGTAATTTGGAGGATCTGCGCAGATACCGTATATAACGCGCGATTGTACATTATTGTTGTTTTGGGGCATTAGTACTTGTGGCACTGCGTTCCAACTTTCACACAGTATTATGAGTAGAATACGCGGTCTAGTTTCCCCTACTTTATAATGATGTGATTTCTAAATCGCCCGCGGTATTATATCCGACCAGTTTTTTTTGAGAGGTGAAATGTAGCTCTGATCCGTGTTTTTATGTTTCCAATGAGTAGAGGTGATTCATGCTTTATAGCTTTATTTTTTTGTATTATTAAAAATAAGAATTAAGGAATTTGTGTGCGTTCTTATCTGCGGTAGATCGTCGTTTTTTTGTCGGGAATAAAACTGAACGAGTTTTCTATGTTTCTACTGTTTCATCGTAATATAAATGAACGTCGCCTTTGCACAAGCAAAATAAGTAAAGTTTTTATTTTGCGATTGATATTAGAAGTGTAGTGTATGTGTATGTCTTATTTAGTATAAGGTCCCCCTAATAAACTTACTATCCTCAACTTTATATTTGACAGCATTTCCTTTGGATTGAAACGGACTGCCATATCACGGGAGAGGGATGTTAGAGCGAAAATGTCAATCTTACGCTGGAGCGAAATATACTTTCTTATCACAAAAAGTCCTGAATTGGAGATAAAAATTGAAGTTGTTTTCCCAGAAAATTGTGTCAACATGTAGCTTGAAAGGTCACCCGTAATGTTAATTCATTGTTTTAGTAGTTCTTTCCAATGCTCGATTATGTAGCGGAAAATATTTTCAATGCCGCTGAGTAAGCATGCCTGTGTAAACCAGACGGCTATCGCCGCCTGAGGCGTCTTTCAATGTATAACGAAACTGATTTCGTTTTTTTTCGGTTTGCGAAATGTTTACTGCTTATACCAAATCCTTGAAACGTAGTATGGATTTCGTTGCGGAACTGTGACAAACATCTAAACTCTTCTCCTTTTTATAACAAGATTGTATGAGTCACCTAGTATTCTACTATTCTACACTTCCCTAACACCAGTGAAGCCTTCTTAAACAAGTTCTACAAAAGCCGGTTGTATTTCTGATAAGGTGGTGATCGATAACTAGATATAACGTAGATTCTAGAGTTTAGAGTTGCACGAGAATACGCGAGGTTAGAGCCTTTTGAAACAATAAAAATGGGGATGGACAGATGGCAAAAGCCTCACAACAACTCACCACTGAACTGATAAGCAGTCACACTATTTTTGGGCGTTCATTTTAGAGAAAAGCATTACTTTGCCTTCGGACAGCGGACAGTGGCGCATCCGTGGAGCACCCTGGGCGCTCACGCGGCGCCTCAACTAAGAGGTGCACCAACTGGAATTGAACATTTGTTGCGCACCTATGGCTCACTTTCCGTGTCCCGTGGCGAAATCTCTTTTAATGCGCGTTGATGTTTAGTTATATTTTTAACTATTTTTTTATCGCACTTTGAATGTTAACACGTAAGAAGGTGAGAATATTGAACGCTCCTACCCTGTGCACATATTTTTTTTATCGCCACTCACGTTTTGCGCAATAAAAATTCAAGCAACTTTACCCCTTTGCTTCGTTGGGGTCGGGGTTTGATATCGTCAATATTGATTTATATTAAATCCAATATCGAGCCTATTCTTCGTGTAGTTGTTAGTCTACACAAGTAAATATAAAATTAATGTGATAATTCTGTTTTTCAAATAATGCTATTTTTGGACTGCCAGTCACCATATCCGTGAGCAAGACAACAGTTAGTCATATATTTTGTTCCTATTCACTTTCTTATTTTTTTAGAGTAAATATATTGACTTGATTGCCTTACTGCTTACTAACATAACATTCATTACGAACATAAGATGTCGCACAAGTTTATTCAAGGTAATATGTTGAATTAGCAACACGGTAATCGTTTGAAGAGAAATTGAACTGTCACTTACCTTTGTAGACGCTTTTAGGTTTAAGCAGCGTCCATACAGACTGCTATCGTGTCATTTTTTTTCAATTTCGTAGTACGAGTACGAGCCCTTGATCACTCTATTGTACATTTTTTTTAAAGTAACCCCTTACATAAAACGAGGCTGCTGGAAGCTTGCAGTTTGTTGGGGTTCCTTATCTCCTTTCTTATTGTCGCATTAGTTTAAAGAGTTCTTTTTTTCTTCCCACAGTCCAACGTCCCTCAAAGTGGGCGATAAAATTGACAGCATTTAAAATGGGAAGCCTTAGCCTAATATTTTGCCACGCAAATCAAAGTATTTAGAGAACAAGGGCGGAATGATTAGTCTAAAGACACATGATATCGTAAAAATATCAGAGGGTCAATTAAAGGGTTAGATTGTTACACTTGAATTCAGTCATTTTTTGTTTCTGTTTGTTTGCGGTTGTGTAGTACTTTTCATTTATTTACTTTTCCCTACCTCAGTTCCGCTTTGGTCAGCATAGGATAATTTTATAGATTATACTTTGGAAATATAATTTTACCTCGCTGATTTTTCTTTACCGTTCAAGTGATGTTGTATTCGATGTAAATTTTGGTGACATAATCAAAACGCAAAGTCATACAAAGATTATTTATTTATTTATTTACCAGACGGCTATCGCCGCCTGACGCGACTTACATGGAAATATGATTGGTTTAGCATGGGCATACTTACATTTTATATACAAAGCTTCAAACGTATCATAAGAAATTCACATAATAGGAAACAATTGCGTATGCATACTTCGATATTGAGCTGCGAAACTCTTTTTATACCCGAGCACGAAATTTGCATTTCCGTAACGCACATCGGTATGCAAATTACGCTACAGTTACTCTTTTATATAATAAGATATTCTTTTAGAAATCAAGCCATGACAACTGCTGAGGAGTCCACTCCTAGCAATACAGCTGTAGAAAGTGAGAAGGTAAAATTCGCTATTTTGTTAAATATTAAATTTCTGTTGTATTAAAAGTAATTCTGCTCCAACACGGCGCTAGGTAATCGCGCCATCTTTCTAATTTGGCGCAGTTTTAGAGCGATATACGCTGCGTTTTTTTCAAATATTGCGCAACTGTATTCAGTATGTTGCATTCAAATTAATATAAGACTTTGAAATGCAGCGCTTACCTTTGTACAATCAAACTAGAGTATAATAGACAAGATGATTTTCTAGTGAACACATCCCTTTAAGGTTGAATCAAGCACAGTTACGGACACGAGAGAGGAAACGAAAGATGAGGTGAAAAGCGTGAATTTAAAAATATATCTTATTAACAGTAAGTCGTGAATGTGGTAATTAACCTTTCTGATGTGGTCTTCGTTCCGTCAATTAATGCATTTTTTCATTGATATGTAAATATTTAGAACGCAATTGAAAACGCCAGCACCGCAGAGAAAGAAACAGTAGAGGCGACGGAAGACGCTGCGCAGCAAAAACTGGAAGCTACGCCATCGGAGGTAGAAGCACCGCAACCTAAAGAAGAAACGGAGCAGCTGAATTTGGAAGGTGCGCAACAAAAGGAAGTTGCGCAGCAGGAAGATGAAGCTCCGCAGCAGAAACAAGAAGACGTGACAGAAATTGTTGAGTTGGATGAAGAAGCTCCGCAGCAACAAGCTAAGGCTCCGAAGCAGAAGAAACAAGGTCGGCGGCACAAAAATGAAGATTCGCAGCAAAAAGAAAAGAGAGGGAAACCGAGAAAGAGGGAGCCGAGAGAGCCGAGAGAGCCGAGAGAGCAGAGAGAGCCGAGAGAGAAAAAGCCGCATCAACATCAGGACCATCCATGGGAAACGCTTACACATAATGGGCCCAAGTTCGCTCCGCCATATCAGAAGCTTCCCGAGGGAGTAGAGTTCAAATATGATGGAGAGGTGAGTAAGCACTGAGTGCGGAGTGATAAATAAGATGTAAACATCTCGACTATTTGCTTTAGATTTGTACTATTTATCCCTTTTCGTACTCGAATATTAGAAACCAGACGGCTATTACCGCCTGAGGCGACTTTACAATAGTACGCGCAACGTAGGCGATACTTTGAAGTACTCGCAAACAATGGGCATATGAAATAAACAAAATCATAAACAAACTCTTCTCATTCATATAGTAAGATCAATATTTATATTATGGCGACAAACTACGGCACATGTAGACACTTACAATAGGAAAATAAGAGAAAATAATATTGAATGACAACAATGAACTTTAGCAGAAACTTTAGGTAGTGCACTTGTCCGAAGCCGCTGAGGAGGCTGCAACTTTCTACGCACGAGAGAGTAAAAATAGAAAGTTTGCCAAGGACCAGATATTCAACGAAAACTTCCTAAATGATTGGAGGAACGTGCGTCTATTTTTATTTTTATTGTTACGCCAAGGACAAGGGCGTGTATGTAATTCCACGTTCAAAGCTTGACATGCAGATTCATTGGTATTGCACATATGATTATGGGGGAGCTTACCGCACACTTGTCGCGCACTTGTCCTACCTTGTTTGTGTATGATAATTACCCTTTCTGCATTCCGGACCAATCAATCGACCACTTTATCACCCAATATATTAGTGAGATTGAAATAGAACAACACAACTTTTTGTATTCCAAATTTTTGTTATCCCTTATAGGAATAAAAGATAAAAAACAGACACTATTTCAGGTGAACCGATCCCTTTAAAACACCACTGTTTAGTAGTTTAGTTGATGACTGACGAAGAACGTTCTCTGATCACAGACCTTTCAAAATGTGATTTTGGCAAAATTTTCGCGCATTTCATTTTGCAAAGAGTGAACAGAAAGAGGGAGTGGGAAAAGAAGTCAGACGAGGAAAAACAGACAATTAAGGTAAGTGAGATATTGTTTTTCAGTCGATATACTATTAAAAGGCGATATACTATTATTAAATTGTTAAATAAAACAAAACGTGAATAGTTTATTTATTGAAACGTTGGTTAAAGTATATCCCAACTTTAGAAAGGCTACGAGGAGGAAAACCAGAAGCACGGAGTTGCAGAGGTCGACGGAAACAAGAGAGAGATCAGTTTCGGATTCAAGGTGCAAGCACCTGGTATGTCTTGGATCCTTACTGTGTTCGTGTTGTGCTTATCGGGTGCTAAGCCGCTGCTACGGATTCTATCAACTGTTGCAAATCCTGAAGCATCCTTTTATGTCATACTTGAGAATACTGACACATTTGCTACCAACTTCGATCGAGTTCGAGATGTGCATCACTGACCATGAACAATGCAAAAAGTCTGTTAAAATAAATGTATTGTGTTATCTCAGGCGTCTTCAAAGGGAATGGAAAGAAGCGCGGTTGTATTAGGAACCGAGTTCTGCCGGAAGACGTTACCATTAACTGTTCTGGGTATGTGATTCTGGTTTTCGTTTTCTAAATTTATATTTATTTGTCATTACACCGACTTTAGGTACTGTACTTAGGCATCGGAAGCTAAAAATAGCAGGATGCGCGGTAAACGGTAAACTCGCTCAAGCTATGACACAAGCAAGAATATAAGGATTACATATTAGCAATACAAAAAATCGATTGTATTGGTCAAGACGGTGAACTCATTCGGAAATACACCTGCCACACCCAAACCACATGTCATATCGCTTTATAGTGAACCTCCAAAAGCACCGGATGGCACATCGTGGAAGGAAGTTGTACAGGATCACGAGTCCGATTGGTTGTGTTCCTGGTTTGATAACGTGCACGATCGACCAAAGTACATGCGTCCGAGAGCGTCGCACGCGGCGCGATCCGCCGCAGCTCCAGCTAAAGTCAGGGCTAACAATAAGGTAAAGCAAAAGAAGCACAGCTGACGTAAAAATAAAAAAAATCTAGGGGAAATGAAGCTACGTTAAAAGATACGGTAAAGTGATGTTCAACGAGTTAAGTTAACATATTTATTATCCCATACTATATACAGAATAGGTGCAGCTTGCAAATTGCGGAACAAGATTTGCCGTTGAGTTCGCCGTACTTTCGCGGCACGCATTACAACTTTTACTTTTTTTGCAGGAACACGCGAACAAGAAGTACGAGGACGCACGTCAACTGAATAGGAACATCACGCAGATTAGAAATGTAACAATTCAAGTTTATCTAAATTATCTTGTTTTAAACTCAACATCACTTGGTCCTTTACTCCTGTAGAAGCCGCTATCGATTGAATTTACAGTCTTAAACACACTATGATGCAGGGGGTTAGTTTGCATCTGTAGCCGATACTCAGCACATACTGGATACTCAGCACTTCTGTATTTTGTAGTCTGTAGTTTACTAAAAAAGCTAGCGCCCTATCGCTCGCGCTAACTTGTTGATAGTAAAATTTCTAGCTACGACGGCGTCTTCACTTACTGGAAAATTAAACTTTCAGAAGTACGAAGTAGACCTCAACGGTGCCGACTTGAAGGAAAGACAATTGGCCCTGGCAGTTTACTTCCTGGACACGGTAAGTAGTTGAATATTATTGAAACAAAAATGTGACCCCAAATCACACAGGCGCCAATCTCACTGTTGCACGCTAGCGCCGCATATCATATGAACTATCACTGAGCAATGTCGTGCACTGACCGCGCGTGTGCCGCAACATATCTTGTTGACACGCGAATTTCGGTCGCAAGCTCATTGTATTAATGTTAATTTGTATTTCATATTGCCTCAATGCATAAGACAAATTACTTTTTTTCACGAGGCAAGAGTAAACACCCATACACCAAATAGTGTACACAAGAATGCAATACAAGGTCAAACAAAATACATGGAATATATTTAAATTTTAATAAATTTCAGTGTGCCCTGACGATCGTTGGTGCACATGAAGAAAAAGACAGTGGAGATTATTATACTCCGCTCGTGAAGGACATAAACCTGCACGTGGAAGAGGACAAGTAAGTGTCCTTGACAACAAGTTGTACGAGATACTGTAAGGGTTAGTTAGAGACGAGAACGAATAAGGGGTTTCGCCATTTTGGGATGCCAATGTACTACAAAAGAGTTCGTTTTTATGATTTGAAGCGCAATGCTATTAATTAGTTTTATCCTCAAACAGATCAATAATGAATATCATAATAGAATGGCTGTTACATCTTTTCTTCACCACGCAGGGTCTAGTAAAGATAAAGATAAAGGGAACTCATGATCGTATCCCTTTAAAAACGCGAAAACCTCGTTCATTTTACAGATTTCTCGTCGACTTGGATTTCGAAAACGAACGTTCGGCGTCTTATCACAGTACGGTACGAGTTGTATTGCATATTTAGAATTAATTTGCCCGTCCCGCAAGAAATTTTTAAAGCTATATGGCTCTCGTTATATCAAATTTGACACCATCTCTTGTAAACGTCATCCATTAGTGCCAGGAACAGAAACTTTGCATATACTATTCGATTAGATGCTGTTTTTTCAATATACGTTTCAAAACACGTTGCCATACCGCTCTATATTGATTTTAGGTTTCCGTTTCGGAAGTAATTTACCGAAAGCTGGAGGAGCTGATCGCAAACAAGAACTCTGAAGATCAACTGTTTGAAATAAACGTAAGAGCTGCCTTTTCCAAATCAAGATCTTTTCACGTAAAAGAGTAACTGTAGCGTGCGCTAGCACTCACGGAAGTAGAATTCGAATAAATTGTTCCGCGTTGGATAGAAAAGCGTACCGCAGCTCAAATTTAGACTATTCGCATGTAAAAGAACGATGTGTGTCTTCATTCGTAAAGAGTTTCGTCTACGTTACAGACGTTTTGATAAGTATGGAAAGACGGTTCTTGAATAATATGCGTCCGCCAAGTATCTAAACATTTAGCGTTTATTGCACTCGCCTAATAAGGTATGAAACATTCTAGTACAGATAAATCATAAACACAGGGCCAATCAATTGTGGAGGGGCAAGACCTACCAAGCGCACGTGATCAGTAAAACATCCAAAACTACACTAATTCCAGCAAAAATAAGTTTTCATTCTAGGCGCACGATCTAACGGCATACCTAGACAAACTCCTGCCAGGGCTCACCGTAAGGGACTTCAGCATTTGTTTTGCGTCGACCATTTTTGAAGAGGCGTTGCGACACTATTCACAAGAAGGTAAATAGACAACAGAAATAATGGCCGAGAGCACAGAAAAAAAACGTCGGTGACCGGTCATGAAATGGTTTCTATCGTAAAAAAAAACATTTGGCGATGGGGCACCTACTGTTTGATGACCAGTTGCTGCCGTTTTTTCCAGAAATATTATTCACCTTGAAGCCGCCAAGCACCGACTGGAAAAGGGCCGTCTAATGGAAAAGGGCCGTCTAATGGAAAAGGGCCGTCTAATGGAAAAGGGCCGTCTAATGGAAAAGGGCCGTCTAATAAAAAACGAACCCCGGACCTTTCGTTTGAGACGAACGCGCTATACGGTCGGCTGTCGGTTGCTGGCAGTTGAAACCGGTGTAATCCCGAGCGATGCCGCACACAAAATGTGCGCCGCGCCCTGCGCCGCAGTTCCGTACCTGGCAAGCATATTGCGCGCGGCAGAGAGGGAGCCACCTCCCCATTGCATTTTGCTAGATTCGGAGCCTCTTTATTCTTCAGAGACCCACTCCAACACTGTGGTAAGAAAATGGCTGTTGAACGCCTATCGGCTGGCCCTACTTGATGTGGCCCACGAGCTGAACCACGAGAGAAGAGCACCCAAGTTCTTGAAGCGAAGACTGAAGAGAATTGAAGATGATGTTAGTCACATACTACTAAGCTTAAAGCGAAATATAGGCCGGTTTTTAAAACGCATCGTGGTCAACTGAATTCTTACGCATTTATGTGAAATTGCGCGAATTTAGCTCGATTTATTATTATTATTTATGTTTTTGCATGAGCTGCATAAGAATGCTCGTCTACTGGATGTGTTTCAAAATCGGGCCGGTATTTCGCTTTAAGTTTAAGTTAACATTTTCGTTAGGGGCTTCTGCGAGAAAGTTCTATCAAACTGCTAGTGAAATTAATCCGATCAGTGGATAATTGTTTAAATACTTTGCATGAGGGATGCATTTCTATAAGTTGCATAAGCCGCATTCCATTTAATTGGCAAGAAATCGCCGACGAGCTAATTAACGGCAGGATAATTATAATTACTAACCTTTGGGCTTTTTTTCTGATCACCGAGAAGATGAATATGAGGCCATATTCACCACTCAATTCCCCATGGGGAATTTCCCGCCTTTTTCTCTGCGTGTCTCACGTTATAATGATATTTTGGTTCCCCAGGGACTATTTCCCCGAGGGAATCGGAGTGGTGAATATGGATATGGCCTCATCAGGTTCCCGAGCCCAAGAAAATTGGCTCTTCTTGCTCAAAAGCACCGTGTGTGAATAGGTATTCGGGCGATAATATACGTATATCTGATGATTTATCTTTATTTCACATTCAGATCAAAGACGCGGAACTGCAACTGGCCCTAGTGCAAGCCGACCTGGACGAAGAGCCATACAATCAGCAGAATAGGACCAAAGTGCAGAGTTTGACAAGAAAATGCGAAGCTCTCCATAGACGCAGGGATAGAGAGGTAGGATATTTTCTGTTATGTGTTTTTGTTTTGAAAATGATATCACAGTGTATTATGTAGCACGGTGAGGACGGTGAGGGGAAAGAGAGAAGACTGTCAAAGTACTACGTTCTTGGGCGCATCGCCGTCGTCATTTTTTGTGTGCGCGCAGATATACCCGCGTGGTCAGAGGGTGCGCGCGCTGTCTGCCGTGCATCCTCTCGTGCGAGCGCAGCGCTTGTTTTGAATGGCGTTAGCGGCAGTGATTGGACGCATGTAGAAGACGTTCTACTAGCAACTCATGCGGCAGAGTTCCAACAGGGCAAGTTTTAGGTTTTCGACTGCTCTAGCACTTACAATTTTACAATTAGTCAACTCTGGTGGTACGCGGCGAGAGCTAGTCGCACTTGCTTTCTTTCAGGGGGCGCTTATAAAAATGGACAGAGCGAGAAACACAGAGAAAGAGAGGGAGAGGAGAGAAGAGAGAGAGAGAGAGAGAGGGAGCGAGAGAGAGAGAGAGAGAGAGGAAGACAGAGACTGAGACAGAGAGCGAGGGAGAGAGTGAGCCGCGAGAGCCGCGAGAGCCGCGAGAGCTAAGCGCACTTTCCGGATGCGCTTATAACAAAATATTGTGATTCTAGAGTGAGAAGGTCCGTCTGAATCCACAGTTGACCAAGGAGAACTTCATTGACCCAAGGATTACGGTATCCTGGTGCCTGCGATACGGTATCCCGATTGACAAGGTAAGGTAGTTTATGATTCGAGATTACTGAAGAGATAGAGAGAGAGATGAGTGAGAGAGAGGAAGAGAGAGAGAGAGTTAGAGAGAGAGGTGAGTGAGAGAGATGAGTGAGGGAGAAGGGAGAGAATGAAAACAGAGAAACCAAGTTGAATAAGAGTTATACAGATGAAGCTTTAGGTCTTCTCCAAGCGCCAATGCGAAATGTTCAACTGGGCCATTAACTTTGAATTCTAATTAAGCTAATTGTTATTTTATGGTCTAATGTCTAAGCTTGACTTTCTTTATTAAAGCGAAATACCAGCCGGTTTTTGAAACGCATCTCAATTATCAGTATTCTTATGCAGTTATGCTAAATGGGGTCTATTGGGGTCTATTTTTTACTCAAATTTACGATCATTTGCATATGAAGCATAGGAAAGCAGTGAGTACTCGATGCGTTTCAAAAACCGGCCGGTATTTCGCTTGGCTATTGTGTTAGTATGTCCTTTCTCTTTGTTTCTTTCCTTGTTGTTTTCTTATTGTATATTTATTTATTTATTATTTATTGTATTAAAAAATAAAGGATTATGTCTATTTGTAAATTTGTAAGGTATATCTTTATTTAGCCAGTCTTCATTCGAGTTTATATAATTATCTCATTCAGTATACTTATACTAACACATGTTGCCGTTATAAATCGTAGGTTAAAAATAACAAATGTTTTTTTTTGTATTGTTATTTTGTTTATATTTCGCAAAATTGTCTCAACTATTTAAATAAGATCATATGTTTCAAAATAAAGTTATAACAACAGGGCGCATGTTTTGTTTAATAACACTCTGCTCATTGGACACCATGACCCATGACAAAAGCATATTAGCATATATATCAAAGATGAACTAACTATGAAATTTCAAGGCAAACACAGTTTATCAAAAGTTGTCTTAAAATTTTCCACAATTTGTACAGAAAACAGAATAGCCCTGACAGCATAATACCACTTTTTGGAGTTCACCAAATGGTTTTCACGTAAAAGCCATGTGATGGCCGGACATGGACCGGTTTGTAACCATATGGCGACCGGTTTTTTTTTCAATCAAGTCAACGTCGTCACGGCATGGCCGCCTAGTGGTCACCTAAAGGATTTAGCCACAAAAGAACCAGGATCTAATAAATGACATTCGTTTCCTATGTAGTTGCGCATACCGCACTATATCATAAAAAAACGCAGTCTTCGAGGAACTAATAAAAAAAACTGTTTCACATACAATTGTTTTGCGACGTGTAACTAGGTCTCTTGAACAAGCATTTTTTTAATTTGGCCACGAAAAACAGTTTTCCTCTATTTACTTGCACAGAATGTCCGGAATTCCAAAAATATTACTGTGAAAACCGCATTTCGTAAAGCCTAAAACTTGCAGAGTTATTCCCCGGCAAACAGTTCGGCCAGGTACCGCAGTCAAAAAGGACAAGATATGTTTTCAAGGTTTATGTCCGTCCATTAGCATTCTTTTTCTTCATAATAATTGTTAAACGAATGAAGAACATTCCACGATTATAGCAAAGCGTTTCCAATACTGTACTGCCCATTTTGACTGATGGTACTCTCTTCCTAATACCCAGGGAGATCAATTTCTTCCGCTCGCTTTTCGGACGGGTTCCCGGTCCCCCGTTCCGTCGTAAAGCTCGGCAGTTCTTTCGTGACAGGAATACATCTTCTTATGGCCCGGGAGTGTCTCGGTTTTCTCGACCGAGATCTATATTAGGACTATTCCCCTCCCCCCTATGACCGGAACCTACCAGGAGTTGTCTCTGCGTGCCTCAGATTCGTGTGATCCCTCTCTTTCTCTCACCTCCCACTGGGGGCTGGGAGCATAGTCCCCGGTTGGTGCTACGGCCTACGAACGCCATTGATTCTCTGTCAGAGACCATGTGGAAAGGTGAGAGCGCAGACAGTCAGAGACGCAGCGATACACATACAGCCCTAGCCCTATAGTCATTCTATTCTTATTCCCAGTACAAGCCCGGGTCATCGTACTGATGAGACGCAGCCCGGGTAAAACCCTCGTATATGATCTGATAATGGATCGAAACGGGGTCTGTGCATAGGGCCGATAAGACCCGCGTGGCAGCAAGTTTTGGTAAGATTTGGTAAAACTATTTATATTTTTATTTACATTTATGTTGTCCGTATTATTTTCCATTGCGAGCTTAACGTGTTTCGAAAAGACAAGCAATAAAGCGTGTCGACGTGCGAGCTTCGATCAAAGCTCCTTCCAAATTCTAAAAAATTACGATGAATATTTTAGTTTTGCACCGTCCGGCGACTGAACCCGGGATTGTTTTACGTACTTTTTTTCCAACAATATTCAATGCTGAAGTAGACGAAACCCAAGGTGAGCTTTTGACTAGATTTAATTTTTTTTAAATAAAATGTAAAACAACGAAACAATACTATTGCTTGGAAGTGGAATCGTGTGTGGCTTCCCTAGCTTATGATCATTGATGTTATCATAATGGTCACTGAACTCGTAAAGTGGGTAAAAACTGTACGTCGCAGATAATTTTCAAGAACCCGTTGTTATATCGTTTTAAATAGAATTTTAACATATATAAAGAGTGAAACATAATGGATAACAGAGAATGTGATGTAAATAAGCAACAATTTTCAGCTTCGTCGCATCTTTTACGTCTTCTGTCCTTCTGTGAATGTATGGGCAAGGAGCTGTGATAAACCATTATAGAAGAACAGTTTAGAAACTTTTTTTCTTGAGTTTTGATTATAATTTTTCTTTTTTTTTCAAAGAAACAAAAAAAACCACGCATTCAAAGTTGACTACCGTTAATATCCGAAAATTCAGAAACAAAGATTCTTTGTAAAAATACTAACAATTAGCCGTGAAGTCTATAACTTTGCGTTTCATTTTGACCTAGAATAGCGTATTTGCTTACACTCAATCGATACAGTATTATGTATTTATACGTATAAAAGTAAGCTTGGAATGCATAGCTAATCTCACAATATTCAGAAACTAAGTGCCGCACCAGACATAAGAAGATCTTTTTTTACTTCTTATTGGGTTTGCAAGTACGCCTTAAACCGTGCATTTTCCTTGCAAGTATCAATTCGCAAAATCGTGTGCAATTTACCGTAATTTTGTGTAATTTTGTCACATCTGCACTATAGAAAATCCGCCATCAAAGACATTTTTTGTAGAACAAATGGTCCCGTGGCGATCGGTCGTAAAACTGCCTGTAGATATTCTCGTGTAGTGCCAAGATACGGTAAATTTTTCGATACTACAAGGAAATCGGGCATACTTGCAAACCCCCCATTAGTTTTGTTTACTTCTATTACCACTTTTCATGCTTTTTCGTTCCTAATAGCTTGCCATAAGAAGTTTGCAACGATATATTGAATATAGAACATTTTCCCTTTTACTGCGGTATAGTATTAGATTAGATTATTATTTATCGCTTGTATAAACATGTCTGTAGTAAAGTCAGGGAATGCAGCCAGTGAATAACTGTAAAATAATTTGAGGCTCATGTAAAGTAGTAAGGCCTATTATTTGAGGCTCACGTATGTAGTAGGGCCTACGTAGGGAGGAATCATCCGATGTGTTCTCTCTCTTTATTACCAAGATTTTACTGTTTGTGTTTGTTGTGGTTTATTAACTGGTTTCATAAAGTTTTCTAGAACTTCTTTTACGCCATTAAGCCGATTAAGCGTTAGAAACGTGACGCCCAAGGAAAATAACATGTTACTCTTGAAGTCGTACAATAGCCTGTTTTGAAGCATATCCCGGACGCTGGATTCCGATGCAACATATGGGAATAGAGCTTTCCAAAATAGGTTTCAAACATCGACCGTTATGCACCCTACAACCGTAAGCAAATTGCCACAAACAAAGCCTTCATGTAAACAAGTTGTGGTATGCATATTTATTCGGTAAATAAAAATAAATGATAACCCTTCAATAAAACAATACAATTCCCACAGCTTAATCAGCTGTCTGTAGTAAAACACAAGACTAAATCACAATCACAGTATAAATTATAATTAAAAGCAAGAATAAATAACATCAATCAGTATATCCACTCTCACGTTCTTTTCATACTTATGATGAGTACTGATTATTCAAAAAAAACACCTTTCATAAAAAATCAATATCACATACAATGGGGGGGGATATGCAAATATAACACTCAGGAAATGACATCACAAATTGATGTGTTAAATTATACTTCTATTTATAAAACCTAAACAAGTCAGTCAACGAGAATATACTGAACGTCTTAGAGTACAGTAGTACACATGCACTGAAAAATAATAACATACGGTACTTATTTATACTTATACAACTTCATACTTTTCAGTGATAAGTCTTGTTTCAACTGAATATGTCACCTCGGCTGTTCCATCCATCGTCTGTGCACCTTCCACCTAAACATATGACTGCTAAAAGGGACAGAAAATAGTTAATCTTATTATATAAAGGAGAAGAGTTTACTTTTTTGTTTGCGTGAACATAACGAAAACCTTCCATAAAGAAAATTTTCTATTGGCAAATAGCATACAAAATCTTTGCCGCTGACGAGATTCGAACCCACAGCGGCGCACAATCTCTAGATTCATAGTGCACCGCTCTACCTGTTGAGCTATGCTAGCTGATGTCAATGATAATCCTCTGCCCTATACAACACCTTCAATGGCAAATTTGCATGGTAGCATTCATTAGTCGAGTGGAGATCTCAACTGATTATTATACGTTTCCACAATCAGAGACGTGTGAATGTGTGGGAGAAGAAAGAGACGAGAGTTAACTTTTACACTGTAGCAATTCTTTTTTAAATAGGGAAACAATCGACCGAAGGCTGATTCCTCCAGTCGGAGAAGAGCCCGTAGGGCTCTTCGAACGGCTGGTTTTAAATAAGTGAGTAGATAAATAACAATTATGAGCGGCCAAGCTGTCTTGGCCTCCCAATGTCCCCAAAATTGGATCAGTGCGGCGCACCCTTTTGTTATATAAAAGGCACCCAACAGAACAGAAAGTGATTCCCACAGATAAGCACGGATAAAGCTGACTTGTGTGCGAGTGTTTGATAGTTGGTGGGGAGAGACAGCGACAGCGAATGTAACCCAAATAAGGAGAGAGAAATAGAGAGAGGGAGAGAGAGGGAGGGAAAGTTAGAGAGAGCGAGAGACAGAGGGAGAGGGAGCGAAAGTAAAAGAGAAAGAGAGAGAGAATGTTGATAGAGAAGAACATAGAGAGAACAAGAGTAATATAGGTCGTCATCTCAAAACCGAAAACAGTCTGACGAGTCGGAGTCAGAGAAAACTAAAGGAACGAGGGAACTAAGGGAAACACTAGTGTTAAGAGTTCAGAGAACGCGCAAGATCACGACTTCTTCAGAAGAAACACTGTTCGCAGTTCGCGCAGTTAGGAAATGAATAGGACGCCCCGGTCCTGAAACACACGGGGAACCACAAAGCCTCAGAGATAGTAAAAGCTACAACACATCGCGTTAGCGCTCTCTATCATATAATCTCTCTGACTCTATTATCTTTCATCAATGTCTCTCTCTATCTTTCTCTTATCCCTCTAACTCTCCCTCCTCTCTCTCCTAACCTCAACAGTTTGAAACAAGAAATTATTCCCAAGTTCCCTTCAACTTGAGACGAGACTTGAGGTCCCTTGAGAAACGCTAGACTCGACTCGACACTACGTGCAAATACCTAGGTTATTCATCAATGCTAATTTATTAATACATGTGAATTGTAAATGTCCCAGTTCGCCAGTTCCTACTAATAGCATAAAGCACCCGGCTGAATGGGATGCGGGTGATCACTCCCAGTCATACTTCGGTGAAACACCTCCAACGATAGAGTCTGAAACCCAAATCGTAATGTCTTCTATGCAAATTTGTCGAAGAGTCGAAGACACCTCAATTCCATCAAAATCATTACCGACACATACTATGTAATGTACACGGATAATGAGCATTTGATTTAATTTACTTCCCGTTCAACTTCTAGTTTACACAAAAAGAGGATATTGGCATCATGTAGAAACACAATGCCTTTCCATCTTTAGGCTATAGTCATCAACGGAAAACATAAAGGAAAGCGTAGGAAAGGGGTGAAATGGCCCCAGCGCGCACTTTCGCGCCGTTTCATAAAAAGCGTGCGCGCTACCTAGTTTCTCCGTGATAAATCCAAATTAACCAAACAAGGCTAACGCTAACTCTAACAGCAAAAGGCGCATCGCGAACTCCACGCACATTTTATTTTTATTACTAAAAATGGTCAATAAAATCCGCTATGCTGAGAAACGCTTATTATTTAAAGTGGTATAAGGAAGTTAGGAATGAATGGGACAAGTTTACTAGTGGTGGAACGAACAATTACTTTCCACTTTCCACGAAGCGACTTCAAATGAATACTTATTTACTAACGGGCTTGCATTTTGGCAGGGTTCCGAAAACAAACGTGAAATCGTGAAATTGAATATTGAAACACTGAAGATTGAAACTGGTATTGCGAATACACTACGCCAAATTAATGCCTAACAAAGCCAACAATACCCCAGGGATTAAGGCTAAAACACCGGGTCAAGTCATCATTTCTCACGAAACAACAAAATATATCAAACTATATGCAAAAGGAAGAAGAATGTATGCGGAAAGGCCGAAGGCCCTTGAACGGACGCTCGAAATTCGTAATTTAGACTATGGACACGGAGTAATTACGATTGCTCATACCAGTATCAAGCCTAATTGTAAAACTACACCCTTCCTCACAAATGACACCAATCACAGATTTAACAGATCTGTTTTCTTTTCAGTCCCTGGGCTTCCGGCTTCCGGTTACACTTTTCAAATTCCAATGCCAGTTCCATTGTTGCATAACAGTCGAAATCTGATGTTCGACGATTTACATACTACTTACTTTTCATCATTTCATTGTGACGCACACCGCACACCCGGTGTTGTTATTTAATAAAATAAACGTTCCATTCGTTTCAGGTACAGAGAAGTGGTTACAATACCTCATAACAAAACCACATCGCAATATCGGCTAGCGACTGAAACTGTTATGCTAAAAGGGCAAACGAACGGAAAAACTAATCCACATTGCAGGTCTACAGGACTAGTTCCCCTCTCTTTTGCCGACAAAACAACAACGAAAAGATGAAAAAGCTCCCCCAAAACAGGTATTAATCAAAATTATCATACAATGGTGCAGCCACAACAAGTCTAGGTAAAAAAGGGAAATGCTAAATAGAAATACAGTTTAATTCCAAAACAAAAAATAACTGATCCTAAAAAAAAGAAAAAAATAATAATAGTAAAAGGGATCAGATCAGACTGACTGATTAAAATCCTTACATGGATGATAAATGACACAAACAGAACATCAGAAGAAAAATGTGAAATATACTATGAACCAACGCTTTTAATATTTTTTATTATTATTTACCTACTATTTCATAGGCTAATCAAATAAGTTTTGCTTTATCATTTTGCGACACATGTCTAACAACTTATGATATTGATATTAATTAATAAAGAAAATAAAAGGCCGGCAAAATGTTTGCAAACAAATGCGAACAAAATGATTCAGCAAATGTGCGCACTGGATTAAAAAAAATGTGAATACCACTTTATTTGTCTGCTGTTTACTTCATTGAAAGGAACGGTCTACGAAAATACGAAAAACGGTGTGGAGTCTTCGCTCTTAGCTCTTAGAGTCTTAGCGCTCGCTAGGATTCTAAAGGTTATCCTACCAGTACCAGTACCCGTATCAGCATAACCATAACCTATAACCATGGCATAAACTCGTTGACGCGCTGACCGACGAAACCTCATCCGAATTAGCATATTGCATAAATTTAGACGGTGGTCTTGAGCTCGTAGCCATACCACCGTCGGGATTAGAATATTGGGTATGGTGAAAATCAGAAACGTATCATACAGAGATACACGTTTCGGAAACACTACATATATTTGGATGGTGGGTTTGAGCTTTTCCCGACGAGTTTTATGCCCTGCCCATAACATCAATAAATCAACAAATTAAATCAGGCTTCAAAGACTCCCCACTTACGTAAAGAAAAGGAAAGACGAAAGACGTACACTACCCCGGAAATTCCCATTTTGGCTCCAAATCAAATGCGTTAATAAATATTAAACAATAAAAAAAGAAATGCTACATCAATCGCCAACCTCTAATCAGGGGCCAATCCTCGGCTTCGAGAAGTACTTATGGTCACGAGTGCAGGACCCTAATTGAACACAGCATAGAATCACCCTGAAACAAATAGTGTTTAAATATTAGTTAGTCTAGTAGGAAGAGGGCAACGCCATGAGGGAAGTGAGTGATGCATCGAGGTATAAATAAAATAAAATAATATTGCGAGAAAAATAATGCTGAGTCAGTAGCTTAAATGGAAAAAAAATATTGCGTAAGTTTAAACAAATTTTAATAAATTCGAGAGACCGTAAAATCGATAAATTGCAATCAGATCAGGGAACGGAAACCAAAGCAGATATGATATGGAAAGAGACGGAACAAAGCAACAAAGAAAAGACAGCATTTTTTCAAGACCTCATATTTGAAGTATATTAACTCTTAAAGAGAAATACCGGACCGGCCGGTTTTTGAAACGCATTGTGTACACCTGCTTTCTTATGCAGCATACACAAATGAGCAAAAAATTGGAATAATAACTAGACCCCACGTTGCGTAAATGCATAGGAATGCAAGTACTTGAGATACGTTTCAAAAACCGGCCGGTATTTCGCTTTAACAAAAGAATCTCCGTGCACAGCTGTGAGCTGACACAGTATTCTCAAACCAAAAAGAAGCTCCAGATCCAAATGATGAGTGCAGAAATAGAACAAAGAGCGAGCCTACTTTATGAAAATTCAAAACGCGTCTGTCAAAGAATTCAATGCTTAAAGGTTAAATAAATAGCTGCTTTATTCACACATACAATAAATACAATCAATGGTTGATATCAACCAAGTACATGGGATCGAACGAAGCGTGGAAGAGGTATCGCCGTAAATGAAAACTTTTTGCAACAAAAGAACAGTGTAGTGTATGAATGATTCAATGATTCGACTCTGAACGCGTGAAATTTAGTGAACGATAGAACGACAGCAACTATATGAGTCACCAGGCACCTCCACTCTCTATCAAGCCAACATCTGTTGACTACTAAACTTTATCGCAATCAGAACTTTCTTTATAAAATAGATATCATGGAAACACCAAATAAGTCATAAGTGTAAGGGTAGGATAACTTTAGGTAATGATTTTAGATGGGGTATTTTAATATAAAAATTAATTTTAAGGCGCTTAATTTTGGAATTAACATGTAACTTTCAATAAACCAATGAAGAATCAAGAATGGATCCAGCAGTTGAGTTAACCATTCTAAATTCTAAAAACATAAATTAACGAAGGCTCCAATTCAAAGATTTAACAATCGATACGATACATGCAAAACGTTTTTAAGGGTGTAGCTCTCAGCTCCCATTTCGGGCAAATTAGCGAGCGCAACGGCCCAATTGGGCCAAGATGGACCCAAGGACTCAAAGGATTCAATGGGACACCCGAACCCTACCCGTCCGGTCCCAGTTGGTATGCGTGCGCGTGTCCGAACGCGAGGGACACGGGTCGATTGGGAGCTGCCTCGGACACTACGACCATGGAGTGATGACCTCTCTGTCACTACCGTAGTCCTATTTTGAATGCGGGGGCACCGAATAGAATACACTACCAACGTCTCTCAGTGTGTACTAGTGCAGAAGGTAGAAGTCATTGTTAGGTTGAAACCCATTAACAATTGTTCGAGGATTAGATGATTAAAACTAAAAAATATCAAAGAAAAAATATTGCAAGCAATAACACAGAAGCTTAAACTGAAATCGAGATAGTCAACTTCGAACGGAGTCTTAAGTTTAACAATAGCCCGTATTCTCGGGTCGACGGGAATGTTCCGTTTGGGAGCTCATTCGTATGCAAATATTTCCTCCAGCTAGTCTAGATAGTCAATAAATTTGCATACAAAGGATTTCCCAAACGGAACGTTTTCGTCGACCCGAGAATACGGGCTAATAAGTATAAGGGCGCATTCGAGTTGGGCAAAATGCGAAATAATCAGTTCGAGTTCACTGTTAGCCAGTGTCAGCGCGCTGTGAAATAGCCCGCTCAGATGAGAGGCGCAGAGCCTTGAAAGCGTTTTTTTCCTGGACCCTCTTATTTGTCAACAATCTCTCACGCTATCAACTCGAACTGATTATTTCGCGGAATTTGCACATTTTGCCCAACTCGAATGCGCCCTTATGGTGAACGTTTGTTGTGGATAAATTGGATTCATAACAATTAAACAAAACGGTAGAGATACGGCCATTAAATTGAAGAAAAAGGCCAGCATGGACGTGTGCCAAACCACGAACATCATGGTGTGAAAGGGAAGTTGACAGCAATAAACTTAATTGTAACTCAAAATATAACACAAACAGACGTGAAGCTCCCGATTATTATATCTTATATCCTTTGTTTTATTAGTAATTCTTGTCACTGTTTAGTTGCACACAAAGTTATTCGATTTTAGTAGTTAAGTGATTAAACATTTTAAAATTACAATAATGTAAAATTCTATATTAAACAGGTGGCACAGGTAGCGTGTGGGGAAGTTCTACACTGGGGCAATCATCTCCTAGGATCAAGCGTCCTAGGGTCGTGAAGCTCCCGAGCCTCCGGGTCCCGTAGGCTCCGCCTCCCAGGGTTTTATACTGGTCTGTCGGCGCCCCCGCGAAACATCGCGTCATGGCAGGAAGTACTTTACTGTACATTATTATGTTATTGTTTGGGATAAATTATCATGCAATATCCTTGGACTTTGTTCGGAGAATCAGCCATTTACACTATGAAAGAACAATCGAAAATGAGGTCGGATCCATCAACCTTTTTTGCCAAGCTGAGAGCTAAAACTCCTGAGTGGGAAGTGAGATCATTAAGAAATAGGTAGGGGAGATAAAAATATCACACTAGCAAAATATATAGATTCCAAAATTCCAAGATGTTTCGTCTTTTCCATTCTGAACGATCACCGTGTATCCGTATTACTGTATTGAAAACGCCTCCTTGTTGTAATCGTAAGAATGTTCTTCATTCGTTTAACAATCATTATATATAGAATGATAATAAGAATGATAATGGACGGGATTAAATCGTAAAAAAAACTTATTTTACCCCTTCCATCTACGATACGTCTCGACGCCGTTTGCCGTGGATGTTCTGTGCAAGTAAATCAAGGAAAACTTTTCTCGTGGGTCTGTCCCTTTGAGTAAATTTTTTGATGAATTTCACCAACCACAGCCAAGTACGGGATTTGGTAATTCGCTAAACATCGAAAATACTGAAGTACTGGGATACTTCCTCCTTTTTGGTCTAAGTACGCTCCCATGCTATAGGCGTACTTCTGTCAAACAGGTACCTTTTTGACAGAAGTAAATGTTGGTGAAAACGGCCTCTGATGTTAGAATGTTAGCGTGTGCTGACAACATAAGAGAGACAAGTATATCTAACGAAGAGAGGACGACTACCTATAAAGATATTACAAACACCCAAGTACAACCTCATTCATCATTTGCTAATTTCTCCTCACTTATATAGTGTTTCGGGACCTCTCGACACCGTTGCTAACGCTGTCGAACTTACTCTGTCTTTGTCATATGTTTAGGAATTTTCGTGTAATGTGTAATTCCACTGACTCCCGTATTGTGTTTGACAACAACTGGTGAATGTGACCTAGTTGAGATATAAGAAATAATAATGAATTCTCTCCCTTCTCTTTTTCACAGCATTACGCTCTATTTTAGCTTAGGCTAATATAAAAGCGTAAGCATAAAGGATTATTATTACAACCATGCACAATTCATGGCTTTTCCGCTGCCTTACAATTACCTTTAGTTTTCCTGGGTGTCGGCTTTGTTAATATTACGCCCTATTTTGGTCTTGGCTAAGTATAAATAATTCTTATAACTAGCTTACCGAAATACACCTTCAATCACCACTTTGAAGTGTTTTCGTAGCGAACGCGCGGTGCGTTGATCCCGCCTTCAACCTCCTTTTTCGCATGCATTGTGCATTTTTGCTCGATTCGATGCCACATCGCATTACTTGGGCGGCGGGGTTCAGTGTAATACAAATAACGTAACGTTGTTAGGGCGCGTTTAAGATGGCCGAAAGAAAGAAAAAAATGCGTTTTCGGCCGTTCAGGTTGGCCGAAAAGAAAATTTTTAATACTAAGGGAAAATGAAAAAATACAGAAAATTTTTTCGGGTTTTGTCTGCGTCTCTTGTTTTTGCATTGTCTTTCAAAAGTTTCTTTTCGCCAACTGAACGCCGAAAACCTATTTTTTCTTTCTTCGGCATCTAACGCGCCCTATATAATACGCTATCGATTCTCTGTTTTCTTCTCTTGCCGTTTATTATGGTATTGTAGTGTCCTTGTTTTTTTATCCGGCTAGTAATGATGGTTTCTTATACGTTGCAGGATGCAGTTGCTTTTTCTATGGCTGTAAGTTGTTCGGGCGCATTCGGGTATATTTACTTTACGTGCCGCAGTGGGGTCAAAAAAAAATTTCCTAAAACTTCCTATAATATGTAATTGGCCATGTTGATTCCGAAAAAGTAGGTCACTTAGCGGCTAAACTTCGGTTTAGACAGTCAACCCCGATTGTCGATTTTATGGTGTTAATCGAATCAGTTTTTCATGCTGAGGAAGATAAAAGCAAAATTAAGCGTCGGTCACTAAAAATAAAAAAGTTATGATATGGTGAAGTTGTTCAAATTTAGCTCTGGAAAATGAAAAATAAGGGGGCGTGGCCAAGAATAGAATGAAAATTTATCGTCTATTTTAGCCAACACTGCAAATAACAAGAAAAGTGACATATTAGCATGCAATTTTCGAATATTCAAATTAGCATATTCAGTCGTCTATTTAAATCCACGCCTGGTATGGAAGCGCTATTATCATAACTACTAGTATCTTTGTTATTACTTGTATTATTATAGGGACCATTGCAAGCGCCCGCACACACGCTGCGCGGCGGGGCCGGGCCCCGCCGCGCAGCGTGTGTGCGGGCGCTGCCCTTCGGGCAGCGCGTATGTGGCACATTTCTATCATTAGCAGCGCCCGCACACACGCTGCGCGGTGGGGCCCGGCCCCACCGCGCAGCGTGTGTGCGGGCGCTGCCCTTCGGGCAGCGCGTTTGTGGCATTCTTTTACTATCATTATCAGCGCGTTAAAGTCGCAGTTGTTTCATGATAAACCAATTGACACCGTTACCTTTGCACCGCACCTCTTACCTTAGCTTTTCACCTTTTTACTTTTAAACATTCATTCGTTTCCGATATGGGCCCTTTCCGAAATCAATGGCCTCTGCTCTGATAAGATGGCACATTATAAAGACAGTTTTCAGATTTCCCGTCTGGCGCGGACTTATCACCAATAGGCTTCATGACCATTCACTTACCCTTTTGATGTTGTAAGGTATGAAGACTCCAATAGACTAAACTTTGTGCGTACTTTTAAATCTATTCTTGGCCCCGCCTCTCATGTGTCCTTCTCCATAAATTTACCGACTTTTCTCAGGCATATATGCTCATCACACAGGCGTGATCGTGTAGAATCCAGGTTCCCTTTTTTGTCAGAAGATTGGGGCCTTCATTGCAGCTCCAATCCAGGGCGGTGTTCTTGGCCGATTGGCCCCGTAGAGCGAACTAGTGGGTAGAGAGCAGGGAACGACTATTATCGAATGGTCGAATGCAGGGAAGCGGAATACACAGATTATAGAGCAAAATGGCCGTCCAAAGGCTAGGCAAGGAAAGTTCCCTAACCTTATTCCCGGCGCCGTGACAGGTTAGCACGATGTTAGTACTGGACGGGATTCAAACCCGTTGAGAGACGAGAACTTTGCCAGTGAGTCGTGGCCAAATGTAAAAAATTTCACCATGTCATAACTTTTTTATTTTTAGTGACCGACGCTTAATTTTGCTTTTATCTTCCTCAGCATGAAAAACTGATTCGATTAACACCATAAAATCGACAATCGGGGTTGACTGTCTAAACCGAAATTTTTCCTTGCTGCTAATTATGACCAATTTCGAACTGTTCAAAACTTCAAAATTGTGAATTCTATCCGAAAATGGTTTTACCACTTATAAACAATTAGAGGTGAAACTTCACCGTTTACAGTTTACAGTTACACCAATAAGAATTAAAATATAACATAGACCTACCCAACACAGCATTATTTCCGTCACTGCGCATGGCAGTCCGAATAATATTGAGTAAACTACTAGTAACTAGTGTAAAATGTAGAGTATACTTTTTCCGTTATTATTGGTTTTGCAAGTGAGTCACATGTAATATCTACACACTTTTGGCATGTCCATATTAAATACAATAAAATATCGATCGGATTAAAGGACGTATTTGATCAGAGTTGAAACAAGGTTATACTCGACTAGTGACAGCGCTTATACTAGAACTCATGAATATTAAATGAGGCAGGGAGAGAGGGAGAGAGAGAGAGAGAGAGAGAGAGAGAGAGGGAGGGAGAGAACTTATGGAAAAGTTGTATAAAATAAAATTCGTTTACAAAGGTATATTTTTGTTTACCAGAGTGTAGCGGACTACAACAAATTGCATTTGTTAGTGTGTTCCTAGGAAATATCTATAAAATATCTATAAATAAAAATATGGTGATGATGATATCGGATTGAATTGAAAAGTGTTGTGCAGCTGTAGTGAACTTTTATCGCATTTATTTGTTTACAGCCGTCCATAGAAATAGAATGGACAGTTTATTTGATAACTTTACAAGGGAACTCTAATGTAAGAGAACGGTAACGAATTCACATGTGTGTCCAAGTTAGTCCAAGTATGGTGAACATTTACAGTATCTTGGAACTACACGAGAGTATGTTTTTATTTTTATTTTTTCATATTATATATGCAGTTTCGTGCAGAAATACGGTAGTATTGACAGAATCACAACGAATTTTTGGTATACTTGGAAGCCCCAGTAGCAAACATCGTATTGATGAAGATGCATGTACGATTATTTTTTCCTTGAATAAATCACATAATCTTACATCAACTTCAAAACAAAAAGCAACAAATTATGGTTTGGTCTACATATTTAACTTTTATGGCTTATTGTGGACAAACTCCAGAGGAAACATGTAAACACTGCTATGTTTTTATTATGTTTGTTTCCCTGGCGGATTTGCCCGAAATATACATAACGCCGTTAAAGTTGACGACCTTAACGGGGGCGCATTTAAATGTGAATGTTTTCGAAAACATTGCTTATTTTGGGCATCAAATAATAAAGACATTATTCGTTTCACGTTGAGCAACATTTGAAATTGCAACAATATACGAACAAGAATCCGAACAACAAATATGCGATCTTTCTAAACCATGTAGACAATTGTGTACAATCCCATTCAACGATTCATAGAGTACGCATAACCTATAAAATATTATTACTGTGGGACGAGCTTTTAGCGCGCCGCTTTGTCCCCGCGCAATCTCTGGCGCGCGATAATATGCTCGCGCAGCATGGTACAATGTTTTATCATCAGTTTTCAATAAACATACTAGAACAAGAGTTGAACATAAAATTAACATTTCGTCACTAAATGGTCTGCTCTTTTTATCCTAAAATATCCTATTACGCGCATTTTTTGCTAGCAAAGAAATTTAAGCGCGGATAAAATTACTCTTTAGAAGACTTTCGTTTTTACAAAATAACTTTGTTGCATTTGGGGACATGTTGGCCATGAACCACAGAAAAATCAACGTTGTTCATCATTCCATACATATACTATTGAAATGTATTGTATGGCAGTAGTTAAACTCAATGTCATAGTTCATAGTTCTGGTTATGTATTTTGGTAAGTTAATAAAGCTCCGATTGTGAGCTGCAATGCTAACAGATGGTTAGGACGAATTACTAAGAGGTTGCATGACTGGTAGGTATAGTATTCTGGAAAGACCTTGTGGATGCAACGAGCTTCCAATAGTTGAGACTGATAACTTACTACGACTTGGAGCGAAAAGAGACAAGCATCGGGAAAATTATTGGTTTATAAACCAAGAGTGAGCATGATCAGAATTGCACGCATATCGGTATCATAAAAACAAAATATTTTTAGGATTTCTATAGAGGTTGTTTCCATTTGCTCGGAAAAAAATTGCGAATGCATAAGACGTGTCCAATACCGTTTTGGGGTATTTCTGCAGAAGTTCCGGGAAGAAACGACAAAGGCTTGTGCAATCGTACAAATAAAACACAAACAGCTGATCGACAGACATATCATAATCGATAGACTATCAGTTCCGAGAGTTTATCTGGTTTGCTGGATTGACCTGGTTGAAACTTTCGAACAATATTGAGATTTTTCTCTCTCTTTTTTCTTCCCCCCCCCCTCTCTCGCTCTATCTCTCCCACTCTCATCCGGCCTCAATTTTCCGTGTCACGGTTGTGCACTGTCAGGAACCCAATTGGAATAGTTGTGATGACCAGAATATGACATTGAATGATAAGAGAGAGAGAGAGAGAGAGAGAGAGAGAGAGAGAGAGAGAGAGAGAGAGAGACAGAAGGAGAGGGAGAGATGAAGACGAAAGAAAGATAAATAGGGAAAAGGAAGAGATAGGAGGGAAGAGGGAGAGATAGTGAGAGACAGGGAGAAATAATTGAGGAAAGTGGGAAATATGAATGATGTAGATTTTGAGAAAAATGTTCTAAACTAAAATATTCGCTGGGACACTTTTGTAAATAAAACCGAAAAAAAATACCAAAAGGCTCAAAAATGTGTGTGATCGCACTTGAACTTGGCCCTATAAACCCCTCTAGTAACACCATAAAATCATTTTTATTGCAAGAAGCGACACCTTTGCCCCAGATCCTTGCTGTTTATCTGTTAAGTACCAACTACCAACTGTGATATTTGATTTTACTAGCAGAACTTGTGAAACCTTAAAGCGAAATACCGACCGGTGTTTGAAACACATCGAGCACACCAGCATTCTTATGTAGCCTATGCAAATGAAATTAATTGCAATAAAAAATCGAGCTAAATAGGAGCAAATTAGCATAAATACGTAAGAATTCAGTTGTCCACGATGTGTTTCGAAAACCGGCCCGTATCTCGCTATAACTTTTGCATTTCCACCACCTTGAAAATGATCTAGTTAAAGCTTAAAACCTGGGTTAAAAGTTAAAACTGCGTAATCTGTTTACCTTCTTGCCATTCATGCTTGTGTATTTATATTAACTTCTCGCACAAAGTTTACAAACGAAATTTGTGATTTGGAAATAAACTTCCAACTAATCCACCTTCCTATAAACTATAAACACGTCCAAAATGAGCGGACGGTAGGAACAAATAAATAAATAAGCCAATTCCGAACTTTTTGCAATTGCCCCGGAAAAAATCTTAAAAAACAGAGCAGTTATCTTAAAGCAGTCTAAGGATCAAAACCCCACATGACCAATTGCAAGTGCACTAAAAGTTTAATCTAGAAAGCAATTAAAAGGTAACGGAGCGGAATAATGTCAGAGATATGTCAGGATCTGCCAAAACCACGTATACTTAATTGAGCTCAAGTATTCCAACAAGGCTATCTATACGTGCTGGAAGTTTTTTTGCAACTTCTTTAACATTGATGTGCAAAATGATTCGAGGGAAAAATGGGTTGAAAGGTCACAAATCTTCAAAAAACGAGTTGCCTATAAAACTAAAAATTGTACCTGTTTGAGTATCTTCCAATTCAAAGTATTTCAATGGTAGTTCGGACTTCTCGGGCATCTCGCTTGTTGAATATACAGATGAGCTAGTTATGATTCGCTAATACATCAATGGAAAGTTTGCATAATTATTAGTCGCGAATAATTCACAATAAAGT
>JAANDG010000852.1:0-46966 GCA_036852015.1 Pelodera strongyloides | reverse complement strand
TGCTTCTACTTCTGAGGATGAACTTGCGCGCACTTCATCTGAAAAGAGTGGAGATCCCAGTGAAGAGGATGACTTTGAAGCCATTGACAGGGAATCCGTCACAGAGCAGTGATTCTATTTCATCTGAATTCATACTTTGTACTTTGTAGTTTCCATAAATTTCAACCGTAGTGCGGTGCAGTACACGGTATGACCCATTTTACCGTTACATTGTCTGTTTATATCTATTTCCATTTTGTACAGTTGCCCACCTATTTATTACCGTTTTATATCTGAACATATTGGTTTCCTATAGTTTTTGTTGCCGTGTTGCTTTTTTGCTTGTTGCTGTACACGTTTTAAGTTTTATAGTCGAAAAATATCCTAGGTTTTTTAGTTATTAGCATTTTTTATTATGGAAATGTTATGCATATATTTCCTATGAAATGGCGCTAGATACAATTCGAGTTTTATGTGTGTGCGCGTTCCCTATTTTTTTGTTCCGATGTGTACCTCTTCGTAGTCACTTACACTTACGCTAAAAATCTAAAAATGCTTAGTTTTGCCCATTTTAGTACGCCTTCAGTAGTATTTTATTGAGGAAAGCGGTTTTATTTTCGTGCGTTTCTTACGTCAACCTATGTGAATTGATGAATTTGTAGCAATCTATTTTGCCTACTGTTACCGACAACCGGTGTAGTTTGAGGTCGACTTACGTGTAATTTTTCCTTCGCTCGGTGTTTTACTGTAATTGCCGTTTTGTGCATCGCTGTATAAAGTGAATAAACCGTTTTATTTCAGGTAAATTGAAGGGGAACATTCCCTTCTTCCTCTATAAGGATGATTCTAGAAGAGAATGGCGGAGGTATGGCTACTTCCGATCTGAGATTATTGATTGAATCACGGATTCCCGAGCACCGAGGCATTCTGGAGAGCAGCTACGATAATCTGGAGAACGTGGCCCGTTATTGCGAGGGAAATTACGCGGATGCGGCGGTTGGTGTTTATATCTTTTATTTATACATGTATTTGACGGTTATGAGTGTGTTTATTTATAGTCGTGGAGCGTGTGTTTTTGCACGTAAACGTGGTTGACTCGGACTCTTGCAGGACAAGAATGTGGCTTTCGAAGATACTAAGCGCTTGGCCCTGCAGTCACTGGCCAGTGTCGCTTATCATATCAACACATTGGCACGTGACTTGCTGGATATGTTAGAATTACAAACGGACAAAGTAGGAAATATGGCCAACCAAGTGGACACGCTCAATACGGTATTCCTATGCTATTTGTTTTTTTATCTATTTAGTATTTTTATCTTAACTTGTGTACGCCTGTTAAAGGGAATATGTATGACCTTTTTGAAGTTAAGCTGTATTCATAGAATGTGTATTCCTCATTAAGGAAACAACAACAAAAATTGTTAAAAGTTTCCCATTTAAAAGAAAATGATTTTCAAAGTTCACCTTTTCCATAGTAAACGCGTTTACTGACACCCTTGCTTACACGGCAGTTCTGATGGAGCAAAAATTTAGCATATGTGTGTATATATCGGCATATAGCATGGAACAGCGACATATTTGCATACAAATGAGAATATTCGAATTTACATATTCAGTCGCCTACTTAAATTCATGTCTGGTGTGGAAACTCTAGTTTCGCAGTTGTTTTGCTCATTTTGAGTGCCTACATATTCCCTTTAAGAGGTCATTTACTTTGTTTGCAATGGATCTCAGAATTGTGAAAAAAATGAAGAAGGAAAAAAGTTGGTGTCGGGGCATATCTGACAATTGTTTCTGTTATCTGTTTAGATGGTCAACTTACACAATGAAAGGATTGCGCGGCGTGAAATTGGCATGTTGACCACGAGTAAAATGTTGACGAAACAATCGAAGATTATCGTTCCGGCTGTTCAAGTGAGCTCTTTTATTCATCATTAATTATCTTGGCATTATCCTGGGGCCGTATTCACCAACTCACCGGGAGCCCTCCCTAGGCGCACGAGCGCTCTGAATCTCTCCTGCTGTCGCACTCTTTAGCTCCCTGGGACGCCAGGGGGTGGGCTCGCTGCGTGTTGGTGAATACGGCCTCTGATTTTTTGTGTTTAAAGACGTGTTATACATGTTAGTGAAGTTTCTTCCTTCCGGAATGTGTATGTTGTGAATGTTTACCTAACTTTTCATTTTATTTTGATATTTCAGGAGCCAGTAGCCAGGTACAAAAGAACTCCAATCGATTACAACGTATTGGATGGAGTGGGCCATGGTGCACGTCCGATTGAGCCTGTGGCTCCGAGACAAACTATGGTATGTGGTTGCGAGGCGTATATTATACTAAGGAAAGCTTTCGTTTAATTTTACCAATTCACTTGATTTGGTTGTGCTGTAGCTGTGCTAATTTATTTTAACCTTCACATATTGGAGCACTGCATGTTTTTTCCAGGTCTCTCGAGCCGCGTCCACTGTGTCTGCGAATCAGAATGCGTACGGAGCTTATAGTCAATACGAACGGACTGCAAATATCAATAATACGGTTGGGATCTTTCCATTTATACTTTATTTGTCTCTCCTCAAGCTCATTTATTTAAATTATTGAAAGCAATTTTCTTAAAGGGAATATGTAGGCACTCAAAATGAGCAAAAAAAAAGCGAAACTAGCGTTTCCATACCAGACGTTAATTTAAATAGGCGACTGAATATGTAAATACGAAATTGGAATGCGCTGCATCTTGAATCTTGCTATTTGCCGATTTAAACTGAAATTTATTCAATCGGACCCAAATTTATGCAAGAGTTCCGAATTAGCGTTTACTATGGAAAAGGCGAGCTTTGTAATTGATTTTCTTTTAAGTGGGTAATTGTAGACAACTTTTGTTATTGTTTCCTTAATGGGCAACACGCATTCTATTAATACAGCTTAACTTCAAAAAGGGCCTACATATTCCCTTTGATGAGTCGAAATTGTAGTAAGGCTGTGAGAATGTACGATGTACTGTGAGACGCAGGATCGCGCTATTTTATTTTGTTTATTTGATTTCAGTTGAGTCGTGCTTCCATGCGTACTGCACTTCGTGGGGGAGATCTTCCTGATCATTACAGAGTACCCCAGGTTAGTTTTCCCGTTGTCTCGTTGTTAGAGTATCAAAATGCAAGGAAGAAGACCCGTGACGCATTCTTCGTTCCCTTAGCATAAAACACCCCGCCAAATGCGGACGATCACCTCCCGAACAGTAATGCACTGTATGCAAATTAGTGTAAATCACTTCCCGGTCCCTACTGCATTATATGCAAATTAGTATAAATCACCTCCCCGAAATTTTGAGATGCGGACCTAATTTATGCCCTGTAATCGTTCCGTTTAGTTTCTTCACTCTTTCAAATCTGCCCTAATCTTTGATCACAGTTGTTGTAGCCTCATCACACTGTGCTACTTTTTTGTCACATGTGTAAGTAAGTGTAATTGCCTTGTAATTCTCAAGAAGTGTAATTCCCTTTAGGTGATGCCCCTTCTCGACAGTTCTCGTGTATCTTCTCAGTACGGAAGTAGCGGAGAAAGGGATCATTACCAACATGATCCACATTTGACTTTGTCCTCGACGCCTACTTCGCATAGTAATTATCAAGGTAGGAGCATGATCATGTGTTTGTTTTTAACTTGGTCTATATCGATTATTTGAGATTTGTAGTTTGTAGTGATGAGTACTGCTTCGGTTTGTAGTTTGTATAGTGAGTACTGTTCACTTTATTTTGAGATTGTTAAATGGTCATTGTTCAGGTCCTGGCAGTGATTACGGTAGTTTGACCGGTGATCGGTACGGTACAATCCGGCAATCGATCCGAACTTCCCATGATCATGATCATGCCAATAGCCCGGGTGGACTTCCTATGCCCGCCCCTCCACTCTCGGCACATACTGAATATGGAACACTGCGAGCATCCAATAATGGTCAGTCTTTTCATTTTATAAGTCCTCATTATGGATGTCAATATGTTAATTTGATTCGTGGCAGGTCTTTTGTTCTCCTAGCTAGTCAAGCAATTATTTTTGATGATCTTCAGCAGTATTTGAGAGAGGCTTCACTTCACTTATGCCAAAAAGTCGACGACAGACAATGAACATTTATCCAAGATCTTATCCAAAGTAAAAATCTAGGTCTCCCGCCACCTCCGGCTGCCCTTCTGAGTTCGATGCACGAAGATATCCCACTGCCGCCGCCTCCCATGGCAATTGTACAACAAAACAATTTCTTTGATGCCCAGCCAGATTGGATCCCGCATAGTTATATTGAGAAAGGTATGTTTTTTGAAGAAATCGTTGTGGAATAGGAATCAATTGTGGGATACTGTGAACTCACAAATTTCCTCCAGAACTGTATGTTGCGCAGTTTATTTTGTTAGTACACATTCTGCTGAGACTGAAAGTTGAATGTGAAGTCTGTCATGCATGGTGCATGCGCCATGCTTAGTCACCGTTTTCCATTTCTGATTTTGATTTTGATTCATTTTACAACTGCTATCGGCGCCTATGGTGACTTTCCAACGTTGCGAAAAATGGGCATGTGAAAAGTCTGAAACGAATTTTTCCATAGTTTAGGTTTAGGCTCGAATGCGCAGCTCATTGACTTGTCCTACACAGAGCGCTTTTATACCCGAAGGCAGACTTGAGTATTCTAATATTCGTTGCGTTCTTACAAACAAAATTTCAAACAAACTCTTCTTCTTTATTTTACAAAATCCTTTCTATAATAAGATGTTGCACAGATCAAGTATTAGCTACCTGTTTCCCTTATCGTGAGAGAGACAGATTAACACCGCGTCCTGTTTCAGCTGTGGCCATCTACGATTACGACGCTGACAAACCGGACGAGTTATCTTTGCGAGAGAATAGTATCGTCTACGTGGTTAAGAAGAATGAAGATGGCTGGTATGAAGGCGTTCTTGATGGAGCCACCGGACTCTTTCCCGGAAATTATGTCCAGTCTATCGATTAACTTTTTTAGTTCATTATTGAACGCACGCGCTCCTTATTCCTATAGTTTTCACTTGATACGCTGAGATGAAACACTTCATTCGCTTTGTTGATTGTTTCTTGTGATTCGATTTTTTATATTTATTGTGCATGTGTAATTGGAGCAAGAATCCATTTTCATGTATATTTTAATGAATCTGCTTTGAAAATGATTAGATAAGCTAGTAAATGGTTTCCCTTTTTGTGCAGAGTCCTCGACATCATTTCGCGTAGTTCTCCTTGTAAATTGTAAATATGCATTTTTGATTTTTGTCCTGCTTTTCTTATGGTTTAAATTTCGAATAAAACAGCTGAAATAATGCTAGTTTTGATGAACGATTCACCCAATCAATTACTGTTTCAGATTGTTTCCGTTTTTTTAGTATCAAAACACCATGCATTTTGCTATAAGAAATTTTGTTGATGACCAAAAGTGTGTGGCGAGATGCATATTAGAAGTTTTGCCACAGACTTTTGATGACCAAAAGTGTGGCAAGATGCATATTGCTATCTATGAGAAATTTAGCCACTGACCGACTTATGGTGACCAAAAGTGCGTGTCGAATTTTGCCACAGACTTTCTCTGTACAAAAGTGCGTGGTGAGCTGCATATTGCTATGAGAAATTTTGCCACAGACCGACTTTTGGTGACCAAAAGTGCGTGTCAAATTTTGCCACAGACTTTTGATGACCAAAAGTGTCAAGATGCATATTGCTATCTATGAGAAATTTTGCCACAGACCGACTTTTGGTGACCAAAAGTGCGTGTCAAATTTTGCCACAGACTTTTGGTGTACAAAAGTGCGTGGCGAGATGCGTATAGCTATGAGAAATTTTGCCACAGACTTTTGGTGACCGAAAGTCTACGGCGAGATGCATATTGCTATAAGAAATTTTGCCACAGACCGACTTTTGGTGACCAAAAGTGCGTGTCAAATTTTACCACAGACTTTTGGTGTACAAAAGTGCGTGGCGAGATGCGTATTGCTATGAGAAATTTTGCCACAGACTTTTGGTGACCGAAAGTCTGCGGCGAGATGCATATTGCTATAAGAAATTTTGCCACAGACCGACTTTTGGTGTACAAAAGTGCGTGGCGAGTTGCATATTGCTAAAAGAAATTTTGCCGCTGACTTTGGTGACCAAAAGTGCTGCGTGTCAAATTTTACCACAGACTTTTGATGACCAAAAGTGCGTGTCAAATTTTGCCACAGACTTTTGATGATCAAATCAAACGTGTGGCGAGATGCATATTGCTATGAGAAATTCGGCCACAGACTTTTGGTGACCAAAAGTGCGTGTCAAATTTTGCCACAGTCTTTTGATGACCAAATCAAATGCGTGGCGAGCTGCATATTGCTAAAAGAAATTTTGCCGCAGACTTTGGTGACCAAAAGTGCTGCGTGTCAAAGTTTACCACAGACTTTTGATGACCAAAAGTGAGTGTCAAATTTTGCCACAGACTTTTGATGATCAAATCAAATGTGTGGCGAGATGCATATTGCTATGAGAAATTTTACCACAGACTTTTGGTGACCAAAAGTGCGTGTCAAATTTTGCCACAGTCTTTTGATGACCAAATCAAATGTGTGGCGAGATGCATATTGCTATGAGAAATTTTGCTACAGACTTTTGGTGACCAAAAGTGTATGTCAAATTTTGCCACAGACTTTTGATGACCAAAGGTGTGGCGAGATATACATGGTATGAGAAATTTTGCCACAGACTTTTGGTGACCAAAAGTGCATGTCAAATTTCGCCACAGACTTGGTGAGCTTCCTTCGCTGGTGGAAAGTCATGGCAGTGCAAAAACAAGAGGTTCTATGGTCTACCGCAGCCGGCCGAGAGCTACCCTTCTACTGTGCGCGAGAACGCGGAAAGGTGTACAACGCACACCTGGCGCACCTGAATAAGGGACGAGGCGCGCTGCGAGCTAGCCATATGTACACCGGAGCTTTAAACTTTCTTTTCTGTAAACAAGGAGCCAGATCACTAAACTATAGCCAGATCACAGCATCTGTGATGTGTCTGTTCTCAACTGCTGTATAATGTCTCTCAGCATTCTCTCCTTTTCTCTCTCTCTCGCTCTTTCTCTCTTTTTTTTCTCTCTCTATCTCTCTCAATTTCAGTAGCAGCGATTTATTATCGCACAACAAATAATGTTTGTAGTTTATAGTGTTGTTTGGCCAGAACAAACAATATAACAGGAGTTTTACAAGGTTTTTCTTTCTAGAATATTTTGATTACATCACTTTTGTAATATGTTTGACCATGTATTTTGTTTCTAAAGTTTTCACATGAGAATTTCATATGCACCATCACTGCACTATCTCTGTTTATATTGACTCTAAGCTGATAACTGCGGCGCATCATCGTTCTAATACAAATAATACACACGGAACACAAAAAGAGTTTGATGTTGAACTCAAGCAGTTCGTTCACGCAATACTTTAGCTCTCAAATATATTTTCAATGTACTGCATATAGCCATATCATGTGATTTGTTAATTCCTTCAAAGAGGTATAACAGCCGTTGTTTGAAACGATTGCTTGCATGGAAATACTGTAGGATGTTTCGGCAGAATTTGTAGGATGTGTATAATATTCCAAATCAATGGTTCTATGTTCTATTCGTCTTCTACGCATTTTTATGAAACCCATGAAACTAACTCACCTCCTTAAAAAGTAGAAATTCCATCTCTACTTCCTAATCTCTTTCAATAGTGCATTATTGGTCACATGCAATTTGTGTCATAATGTGCTCTGAAGTACCTTGTAGTTTCCTCGTTTCGAATTAAGCGTTATCAGTTGGGGGAAACTTCCCACTCTCCATTTAACAATACATAAACATTATTCATTGGCAGTTAAAGCAGCAGAACACGGCTTCCATTAAATTTTTCTTTTTGTCCCGTTCCCTATGTGTGGTCTTTTTCAAGAAATTGACTGTGTATTTCTAGATTTTTATACTTCCAAAGTTCCAAAGCGTGATCCTTTAGGTCAACTCATGTATAAGCGTTTTTTCAAACTTTATCTTACTTGTTACAAACGATGGAACAAAAATTTTTGATAGTTAGCGGTAAAATACGGTACCCCTTCCCTACCCGGCCTGCCCCTATCTCTGCGTGTGCACTTCGCTACTTTGCCAGATACTCGCCAGGTTTTCGCGAGTTCGCGCGTGAATCTGGCAAAGATGGAGCCAAGTCGCCGCGTAGCTTTTACTTGTTACTACAACAATTTTCGTCCACTAGTTGCGGCAGGATCCCGCCGCGCAATTCCCAAGTTTCATCTTTCATCAGTAAATCTAGACACGACCTCGATGCTTTTTTAAATTTATCAGATGCAGCCATGTAGACGTGCTCTGTTCACGTTAGGCGAATCGCCAGCGAAAATATTAGTACTGACTAATCCGCCGACGAAAGTATTATTACTGACTAATCCGCCTAGCGAAAATATTTTCACTGACTAATCCGCCTAGCGAATGTATTATTAATGGCTTCGTATTTGTCTTGTAAACCAGTTCGTATTTGTCTTGTAGTCAATCAGTCTTGTTTTCCATTGAGTTTATTCACTTGCACTGATCACTTCACGTTTACAATCCTTATCTATTGTCCAGCCAAGTGATTGTTTTTACTCAAATACAGACTGTTTGGAAACATGTCCCGAAGATTTCTTCCGAACTTTCCTTTATCAAATAAGTCGAAGTATTTTGATTTGTCAGATAACATTGACACAATTGGGAACTATCATCTAAACATAACTTCCTATATAAATGGCTAGCAATGCTATACATAAGTATGTAGTATGTGCGTTTACATATTACATACTGACACCTTTTGGTGTATTTAATAAATAAATAAATAAATAAACATACCAAGACTGTAACTAAACTGTTACCATTTTCTCTGGTCATTCAACACTCGCTTATGACTTAGAGCCTTTATCATAATAGTAAAGTGCAATGTAGTGGTGACTCAAATTCTGTATCATCATTCCGGGTCAACAAAAGATTATAAATTTTCCACCAGATAAGCAATACAAATCACAACATCAATTTCACTTGCTTGGCGGTATCCATGATTTTGTATATAAAAATTTTGTTGAAGAGTGTCTTTCCCAATTTTGGGCGGAAGCAACTTACTCTAATTCAAATTTGTTATGTTTTCTACTCCACAAAATTCTTGTTCTTGTACTTTGCATGGTATCCTCAGAACTATACATTTTCTTGTAGACCATGAGCACTAGTTGCGTTTAGGAAAGTTATTTCTTGCGATATCTTACAGTAACCTAATTAGTTATACATGTTCAGCTGAATGGGTGGTCATCTCTCTCATTTCTTCGAGGGAAAATGTCCTCCTTCAAGACAAATCAATACGAATAATGGACCAATTATTGGAAGACGACTTTTACATGAAGGAGAGAAATTAGTCGACGCTTTTCAAGTGAGTTTTGGAAATCTGTGTTTGGATTTCCTTGCATTACAAATCAGATGTATCCGGTTTTGAACTGGTTACCGATGCTACTCACCACGAACGTGACGGCTTTTTTACTGGAAAATGAACAAAGTGTGTCTATATCGTCTATATGTGCCTAAAAAAAGTGTTCTTCTAAGTGTTAAATGCTTCGAAATCAGTCGTGCCAGTGTGATAGCACTCTTGGCTCAATATGCCACGGGTCAATCAGTAATTTTCTAATTTCAGGGAATTCCATTTGCCAAGCCTCCAGTTGGACAACTACGCTTCGCCGTCAGTTTTTTACTCTGAATGGTTAAAGTACACTTAGAAATGTTTAGAAATGTTTATTAGACTCTTAGAAAGAGCACAACGCCATAAGACACGATAAGAGACTTCTATTACATCATCATATGTTGTCCTTAACAAATAACTTTATTTATTTCTTCTTTCCAGAAACCACAAGCTCCAGAGCCTTGGACGGAACCTCTCCATTGTACTCAATTCGGACATCGTGGAATACAGAATGACATGCTTTTCACTGTGAAATGGAAGGTTTGTTTGAGTTTGACTAATAACAACCAATTCTTTAGCAAAAATAAGGCGTCACCCAAACACCTTACTGTAGTAAAGGGAGGCTTCAATTCCTTCAATACTGCAGTGAACTAGCAATTAGTTATTCAACTAATTGTAAGTGTTGGTATTGTTCGTTGTTTGCACAGTCCTAATTTGATTCCAAAGCGCTTGCGTTTAGCCTACGTACACATCGGATCCACAGTAGTTTACTGCGAGAAGAATTTTGTATTCTACAGTAATCTCTATATATTTAGTATGGTACCGTATCTGAAGACAACCTGGTTCTCAATGTGTTCACCCCTGTTTGGGATGCTCCGGAAGGCGGTTTTCCCACTATGGTTTTCGTGCACGGAGGAGGATTCGTATCTGACAGCAGTGTCAAATACGGAGATATTGGAGTCTGCAAACATTTGGTCAGTATGTAGTATGTACCCTAAAATAGTTCAGTATTAATTATTCTTAGACGTATATCACAGTCCTATTTGTGTGAGGAGGTTTCCGAAAATTACTTGCTATTACTTGGACGGCAATGATATACATCCTCTTCTTGCGTATTTGGGCCTCAAGTAAGAATAAACTCTTGTAATTAGTTTTTGATGCAATGCACACACCTGTTTGAATTATTGCTTGATCACTTTCAGTGTACAAAGGATGTGGTCGTAGTGACGATCCAGTACAGGCTTGGCTACCTTGGATTCTGGTCGACAGGAGATGAAGCTTGCACAGATAATCTAGGTATAGTACCGTACCCTTACACAGAGTAGAAAAGCGAAATGTTGATGCTTACTCACGTACCTTCACAACCGTGTAAAGTCCGCTATTTCCTGAACAATTACTCATGTGTCATGGGCCATGGGAAAACAAAAACCCCGATTTCGCCCCGATCAAGTCCCTCAAACAAACGGACCTTGACCGGGGTGAAATCGGGGTTTTCACCTTCCTGTGACAAACTTTGTAGTTAGTAGGTCAGCCTCCCCAAAGAACAACTAACAGACATTTCCTTGAACAGAAGATATTCAGAGTTTAGACATGGAACGGTGTAAGTGGATCATTCGATTTAATAATTCAGCTCTTTGGGACATGACTCTGGCATTGGAATGGGTTCGTGACAACATCCGACACTTCAATGGTGATCCAGACAACGTGACACTCTTTGGACAGAGTGCTGGAGGGGCATCAGTCGACTTTCTATCACTCAGTCCTTATTCAAGAGGTTTGTTTTTATCTGTAATCCACAAGACTATGTACTGAAAGTCAAAGTAGTCAAAGTGTTGTTGCCCTTACTTCCTGTATTTTCGCTGATCAGAAACATACAAAATTCACAAACAAGCTGCCCTGCACTGGAAAGATAGTACAAAATATGTTACTTGTAGAAACCAAAATATGCACATTCAAAAAATAAGCCGCATCCCAAGCAATTGCAGATTTATTCCACAAAGTGATTCCGATGGCTGGAAATGCCAGTTGCGAATGGGCAGTTTGTCAGGAAGCAGTCGAAGCATGCAGGGAAGTGGCTTTCAAAAGTAAGGTCCACAACGATGTGCACAGCAAAGAGGTAAGGAGTTATCGAAATTAGTATCATCAATTTGGAAGCCGGTCACTTAACTAGTGCTATAAATATGTGTTCGAGAGCCGCTCCAGCGTTCCAGACCTATTGCTGCACTCCGTTACGGCCTAATTGTGTCCAAATGGATCACGGCATTCTTTCCCATAAAGTTCTTACTTTTAGCTTGTAGTTAGGACTTAGCTCAGTATCCATGTCCGTCATAGTCTCCCGCACGCTCCATGCTATTTCAAAGGTTCTCTGCTTCTCCTAACCGACCACTGACTCTTCCCACGTCACATTCAATTCTTGGAAATTAAAAATAAATCCTGAACGTTAAAATTTCGTTCTAGTGTGTACCATTTTGTCTTTATAAAGTGGTCACCAACAAATCGGATAATAAAATTGAACCCATTAACCATTTTAAGCGACTTTTGTCAGTATCTCCTACACTGAACAAAGCATTTAATTTTCTGGAATTCAAAACTGTCTCGGATTTTATATTCTACCGTAATTTCTGCGTCAGCTTTTCCAGCTAAGAACCAACTGTCTTTTAGAAAACACTTCCAACATGTGGATGATATATTTCTGACTAATATGTTTATATAAAAATGAAATACATATAAAAGACCAACTCAGAGGATTCGGGGTAGAACGAATAAATCCATGGGTTGATAAATTTCAAACACGATGACGCACAACCAAGTATGGTAAACGAACCGACAATTATAAATACCGTATGTACTGTAACTTGAGTTGATACTGTAACTTGAGTGTTTTCAGTACATCGAGGAGCTAAGAAAATTGGACGCGATGAAGTTCGCCACGAGTCTCAAGATTGATCCGAATCAGAAGAAAGTGTCTGTAAGTAAATAAAATTAAAATTAAAAATAAGTCGCCCTCCCCTCTCATTGTCAGGTGGCACGTTTCCTTCTCTGTTCCTTGATGGAGTTCTGTGGCATAGATCTCAAACAGTCATGTCACATGTCTTATCTAGAAACTTCTCAAATTGCTAGGCCAGTAATTAGTTTTCAAAGGATGAGATCCGAAAAGAAAAGCAAACCTTGCTTCGAATTCCTTGCTCTGGCAAAAAACTAGCAAGAAATTGCGGGGAACTAACAAAAAAAATCACCTTTTACCAAATGAACTCATCATGCCACCTGGAAGTAAATTAATATATTGCCAAGCGTTTATAATAGACGAAATCTAACTTATTCCATTTGCAGACAGCAATTGGACCCCGCATCGACGGCGTTTTCCTTCCAAAAGGTGTGGATGAGTTGAGGAAAGAAGCGCCTTCGAAGCCAAGAATGGTCGGATGCTGTCGATATGAAGGAATTATACTGAGTAAGTTATGTTCTTACTCTAATGCTTGCGAGAAACTAGTGTCAAGTAACACTCCAGTGAGAAAAGGTATCGTTAGGCTATTGTCAAATCGTCAGCATTTGATCTATTCGCCACGTTATTACCTAACTAAATATTGGTTCCGTTTCTGGATTACACCGTCCTAGGCGTGCTTAAGTTTTTTGGATTAGAAACCGCATATAAGTACATTATAATAAAAGGTGATTTTGTCGATAAAGAGGATAATTTGAATCGTAATGCACTATTCCAGTGTTAACCAATTCCGATGCATCTCAAGATAGATTAGAGGAGAAAATCGCTGAGCGAGTTCCCGAAGAGGATAATCCGGAGTTTAAGAGACTTAGGGCAGAGGTGTGTTTTAGTTATACAAGCCTTTGGTTTTCTTATAATTTAGAATATTGTGTCGTACGCAAAGGAAGAAGTATTACGAACAAATCGCGTACATTTGACAGACTTACATCCGTATATGGCAACTGTAAAGAAACAATAAGATATTTTCAATTTCTATAAATATAAATCAAATAACTTTTAGATTCTCGAAAAACTGATTGATGTGGACCAAACACACTCAGAAGACGAGTGGAGAAGGGCCATGGCCGAGGTTGGTCGACTGAAATGTTTAATTTATATATAAATAAAATTAAACGGAGAAATATTCTTACTTACTGGTCTACGTCTGCGAGTCGTCTTTTATATTTTATAGATGATTGTGTGACACATAGGTCTATGATTTGAACATTGCCGGTTTCGTTGAACATATACAACTTCTCTTATAGCTTTAGTAGTTGGGTATATCTCGCTCCTCCTCTTTTCTCTGCACTAAAATGTGTATTTAAAGGGATGGGCTCACTACAAAATCACCTTGTTTTTATGCTTTAGTTTGATTGTACAAAGGTAAACTTAAACAAAGATCATAAAAAAAGTTTCTTGAATTACTCCCTAGGGAAGATATTAGGTAAAAAGGGTGAGTATTGATCTATCTTCCGATAACGTGAGTAAACAAGATAAACTAGGGAAGCTAAGAGATATGGCTGAAACACACTGTTTTTCATTGTTTTAAGTAAAATAAACGATGAAAACTACAGTTTATTTTGCTCAAAACAGTGTGTTTCAGCCATATCTCTTAGCTTCCCTAGTTTATCTTGTTTACTCACGTTATCGGAAGATAGATCAATACTCACCCTTTTTACTTAATATCTTCCCTAGGGAGTAATTCAAGAAACTTTTTTTATGATCTTTGTTTAAGTTTACCTTTGTACAATCAAACTAAAGCATAAAAACAAGGTGATTTTGTAGTGAGCCCATCCCTTTAACTTCAGCTCTACGGTGACATTTTCCTGAACATTGGATGTCAGAAGAATGTTATTGATTGTCTTGAAAATGGCCACGCCCCTGTCTATTTATATTCATTCGATTACTTTAATCCAAAGATGTGGGGGCTTCTCCGATTCAAGCTTCCATTCAGAGGTACAGCTAGATTTTGAGTTTAAAGCGAAATGCTAGCTTCTTTGGAAAATTTGCATATGATACGCAAATCCTATGTATCCTACGCTAATTTTGTTGGATTGCCGTGAACGATCGTACAAAATTAGCATAGGATACATAGGATTTGCTTATCATATGCAAATTTTCCAAAGAAGCTAGCATTTCGCTTTAAAAAGGAATTCGAACTACGGTGTTACAAGTGTGATGGATGTGCAACTATGAATCAAATAATAACTAAACGCAATTGTTATTGCAATCTTATTATATAATGGGGTTTCCATGTATGCGATTCGCACCTGCGAAAATGTCAAACCGCTGTCCATGTTCAAGTCATTTTACATGCATGTCAACTGCCTACCGTAACCCATGCGAATCGCACGTTTGACATGGTCCTGCAGCGAAAGTGTATCAGATCCATACTATTTGAAATAAATCCGTACTATTTTGAAATAGATGCATACTAGATTCATAATCGCTGCGGGACCTTGTCATTTACGTTGATTCGAACATGGACAGCGGTTTGTCATTTTCGCAGGTGCGAATCGCAAATATGGAAACCCCATAAAGGAGAAGAGTTTACTTTTTTTTGTTTGTGTGAACGAAACGAAAATTAGAATATCTAAGAGGCTATAAAAGGAGAATCGGAGCCCAGTGTTGAGCAAGCGAAATCGAACCTTATTTCATTAGTTTTCAAGATACGTTGCAAACGTTTCACACAAGTGTGCTCACTGTTCCTGCATCTTAAACATTGAAGGTCGCCTCAGGCGGCGATAGCCGCCTGGTTGATTAATAATTAATATTCAGCGGCCACCCACTGCACTGAACTATCATACCTGTTTGCTGTGGGCATCATCGCTGACTTTACCTTCAACGAAACAGACATGAAAATGTTGGACATAACATCGACTCTCTGGACTAATTTTGCCAAATATGGGTAAGGTATTTCATTTTTCGAGAACCTTCCGTAGTTTTCCACAGGCCAGGCAGTAGTCTCATAAAATTGATTTTTATGAGACTACTGCCTGGCCTGTGGAAAACTACGGAAGGTTCTCGATATTCGTTGTCGATGTTGCCCCCAAACCACCTAGGGCAAGTTTTTCCATTCGTTGTGAAGCTTATTTCTAATTTACCACAAGTTACAGTAACCCGAACGGCGATTCGTCTCAAATTGGTAGTCAATTTCCCTTCCAATGGCAACCAGCAACACTCGAGAATCCACAACGACATTTGGTGATTGGAGATGAGATCAAGATGGAAGAGGTTTGTGTTAGAGAAACGAAGTATATAGCAAGAAATGTATGTATGATTGATGTCTTATGTAAACCAATAGTGTTTCTTTCTCCGAATGAACTTTTTTAGCGAGAACCAGTGCCCGGTTACATAGTTTTGTCCTGTTTGTATGAGTTGAACTAAAAATGTATGTACGTATGTAGTCGCTATTGAAATCCTACTGTAGAGAAGACAGTGCCAAGTGTATAAGGGCACTTTGACTTTATGAAAGTTCAAAACAGCTTATCGTGAATTTGCGATCTTGCACGAGGATAGTAAAAATGCACTTGTATTTAGGTTTACCACAATGGTCGACCGAAATGGTGGTTGGACAACGTTCGAAATACTTCGGTCGAGTTCACAACAATGCAGAAATCACACGCTTCGCCCCAATAAACACATCAATCTTCATTGTGGGCCACATCAACTCGCACAAACCAGACACATTCCACATAATTAAACCAAAATAAACTTGTCATTGCATGTGTCCCGTATTGTAGGCAAATAATACTAAGCAAAATAACAAATCGAGAAAAACAAGTGTGCAAACTATATCGAGGGCAAACTACAGTACACGGATCGTTTTTCAAATGAACCGATACAGTGGAAAACAGGCAAAACAAAAATTTGAAAAAAAATGTTATTTTTTGAAAAAGTTGTATTTTTTTTATTCAGTCAGTCAGTTAGTCGGTTGAAGCCATGTCCACCACAGAAGTCGCTGATCAGCTTCAGGAGGTTGTTTCTCCCACAAAGGCAGTTGAACAGGTATGTTTTTTTTTGCTTTCTGATGTTATTATCTTTTTCTTCATGTTAGTTGATTTTTTTTTTGTGTTTGATATCTTCGTTTTTATGCCACTTGTTGCAATCAGTTTTTATAGAAACCAGCGGAAGAATCGCCCAAGAAGCGTAAGGCTGAGGACGCTGCTGATGACGAATTTGAGGCGAAGAAAGCTAAGGAAGATGCTGCTGTCACAGAAGAACCTAAAGAAGCCGAGGTGAACGCTGCGACCACTACTGAGTCTGAAAACACCGAGGCTGAGGCCAAGATTGTCGGGGAAGCTGCTCCTGAGGAAAAGGAAGCAGCTGCTGCGGAAAAGGAAGCTTCTGCTGAGGAAAAGGCTGCTACTGAGACCGCGATTTCTGGTTGGTTTTTGCTCTTGCTTTTATCACATTTGAACGTGCGTTCGTTCTCTAGTTTAGCTATGTCTGGCTTTCTTGTTTTATTTTTAATGAAATAAATAATCCTATTTTCAGGAGCTATCCGTGAGAAGTTCGCTAACTTCATTGAGCAGTTTACGGAAGGAATTGAGGGCGTCTGTCCCACTACTTTTGAGAAACGCATCTTCGAAAATGCCAGCTCCGACGTTTCCGCTTACATGAAGAACGTCTTCGTATTCTTGTACAAAATTAAATTTGTGGATGGCTTCTCCGCTTCACTGACTGAAGATTTTGACATCAACAAGGCTAGTTCATTTTGTTTTAATCCCGTCCCTTAGACTTATCATAAGCATCAGTGGTGCTAACGCCCAGTCGTTTGGGAACTCTAGCTTGAGTCTTTCAAAATATCTGCTTCCTACATGGTACTATTAAGTAGTGTTTTAAGGTTGAACCGTTCATTTAATTGACAATTTAGATTGAAGTCACTGACGTTTCCGAGGACGTTATTAAAAAGATTGATGAAGAAATCTCGAATGAATTGTCTGACGAACCTAAGGAGTTCGACATTAACTCTCTGAATACTACTGCATGAAAACCTGTATATTTTGATCTGCAAATTCTGTGAATGTTTCAACTTTGTGACAATGAATAAAGCGTGTGTCCTGTGGTCAAGTATTTTATTGCACTTTATTTTACACCGGGTCTGGTGGCTGTTTGGGAGACGTATTCTGAGGTGGTGGATGCGTACTTCTTCTGGCCGTTTTTAGATCATTCTTCGATTTATTTCCGCTTGCTGCATCTAGATGATATTTTCATTGGATAGAATCTTTCGTTTCTCGTGGATTTCGTAATTATCTCGTAATCAGTTGCCTACCGTTAGAATTTGGTTGTTTCTCCTTGTCTTCCTTTGTTTGCGTAGCGGCAGTTTTCTGAAACACGAGTGATATAGAAACGTTTGTTATAGATTTCATAGGAATAGGATTTGGCCGGTCTCTACGTACGCCGTGGCGGCAGTGTCTAACCTGTACTGTGTATTCGTCCCATGTATGTCCATCTCCGATTCCTCTCAACGTGACATATTCGGGGTCTTTATTCTGAAAAGACACTATTCACTAGTGATTGGGGTACAGGCGAGCCGATCATTATGTGGGGAGTATTTACTAGTAAATATATTTTTCACTATAACCCACAGTAATCTTCTTTCCTGTCATCGGCCGCTTAGCGTTTTCGACGACCGGTGCCACGGCTTCATACCTCTCGTGGAAACTCTTCCGCTGCTGAAAAGACTAACTGCAGATGGCAGGACATCATCATATGTAAACGCTTATTCCAGCATATGATGTTAGTTGCGTAGATAGATATTTATATTCGGAAACTCACTATAATAGTAGATGCACTTTGTGTCCGGTCAGATTTTAAATCGCTCTCCTTCGACCGTTGGTGCTGAAACAACTCTTTTAAGATTTCATTACGTAACCAATTGGCATGTGCCTTCCCCAGTGAGAAGTGAGTTACCTTACCTCTTGATCTGATTTTCGTATATCCTCCGAAGGACTCTTCTTTGAAATTGTGGGATTTGTTGTTAACTAAAATAAAAAGTCTGCGTATGTGCGCGAGCTTGAATCAGTATACAATTTACATTTTGGTGCGGGGATGCGACACAATATGACCGCTGACCTGCTTAACACTCTGCTGGGTTGTAATGGTCTTTCGCTTTTTCCCTTTACACATTATTCCTAGAAAAGTCAATTGATAATGATAAATTGCCAATTAACATGCTCCACTTCAAAGTATAAGTGAAAGAAACCCACAACCCGTTCACTGATTATTCGCCGTTGAGAAAAGTAAGAGACTAATGTCTCGAATAAAAGTAGACTATAAAAAGTAAGAAATGCCACTTTTGCCAATTAACACCTATTTATGGCAAACATCCTCGGCCAGAAAATGAAATGCATTCATGATGACAACAACAATAACAAAAAGTACGTTTCAAAAATTTATTACACAAAATAACAACAAAAACACAGATGTCAACAAACGGGTAACATACTTCCTAATCTACGCATCTAGCAACTACAGATTAAATTATAAGATGAGATTATCTTTGTACAAGATTATGGTAAATTCGCGTAATTCTGAGACGACTACTGTATGGTGATTCTCGAACAACATATTCCTAACTCCTCAAAAAGACAAACAAGTGAAGAAAGCAGCATGCTCATCAGAATCATAATTCAAGTATTCTAGTCATACAATTAATGGTGGATCATTAGGCCTGAGTGGACTGCTCAAAGGCCTTAGCCATGGCGCTGTCCTTATTAACCTTACTCATATCAGGCTTCAGTCTCTTTTCGGCAAGTTCTCCATAAGGGTTGAATCCAAGTCGCTCAATTTCAGCCTTCATTAACTTCTTCTTTGTCTTCGTATCCTGAAATACAACCATTGGGTACCTCATTGTGAAGGTGAAGCGCGCAAGGGTAAAGGTCCATTCAGCCATTCATTAAACCAAGGTTTTAAGTTTAAAGTGTTATGACACGTGGTTTTGGAACGTGCCTGGACAACTGCACTCCCATTCCATTCCCATGTACATAAAATGATAAAATGCAACACACTGTGTTCCATTCCGATGCAGACAAGCGCCCAACTTTGCGTAAAATAGTACAGTACATTCCAGCCCAATTCTCACAAGCCACACGCCATGGAACATTAAAGCATTTACCACCAGTCAACAAAGGAAGACGAAATTATCAGAAAGAATCGCCCAAAATAAAATACCTTCTCTTCGTCAGTGAGTGGTGTCAACATTTCCGTGAAGACTCCAGTTCCAATAGTCGTTGTTCCCTTTCTGATGGTGAATCTCTGCTGTGGTTCCACGAACATCTTCATGTTAAGGTGGAGTTCAACCCTATAAAAATATGGGATCCATTGTACTTTGTAAAACAGTGCGCCAAAACAACGAACTAAAAACATAGTAGGAAAAACATCAGGTCTTAAATATGTTCAAAACAGTGAATCCATCAAAAACTGACTCTGCACTCTCTCCGGGCATGATAAAGTCCTTTCCGATGATCTTGACCTGTGCTCCAGAGTCCCATGTTTGAGAGAAAACGTGCTCAGTGAAATAATTGGCAATCGGGGTTTTGGCTCCGCCCTCAGACTGTTTCAGTACGTACAGCTAAACGGAGTCTACATTAAACCAATGATGAATAGGCATCACTCAAACGACTTACAAGACGGTGTACGGTCAGATATAATTCTATAACCATAATACTCAAAATTGAATCACATTGTAGCAAAATTAATATCACACTATCACACAATCTAAGAAGAGATAAAAATCCAACCTGAGCCTTGACTTTGTCAGTGGGTTTATGTGAATGTCCAGCGGGCAGAAGTACACATCCTCTCCTCACGTCCTTAGGTCCGAGTCCTCTCAGCAACACACCCAACTGGTCTCCGGGTTCGGCCTGTTCAACTGTCTTGTGGAACGATTCCAGACCTAAAGTCACACTAAATACTATTCAATGATTCAATCTCTATCTTCATACAATCATTTGAACTTGAACCAAACTGTGACAATATACATTGTAAATGAATATAAACAACTCTGTGCAATCTCTGTCCCTAAACTAGGATAAAAAAACTGCTTGTCCTAGATATACGGGAAAAGGCCTAATTTGGGAAAGGCAGGATTATAGCGTTTTATTTTGTCGAAAAGAGTCGGCACAAACTCTACTTTAAATGGTACAAGTGACGTCGCAGTACACTGTGAACATGTAATAGAAATATACAGACACACAAAAATCCAACTAACCCGAAATGGTAGACTGAACTCCCTCCTTATCACATCCAACAATTTCCACTTTATCTCCTCTCTTCAACGTTCCACGCTCCAACTTTCCAGTGATCACAGTACCACGTCCTGCAAACGAAAAAATATATTATAAACTGTACCAAGTACCATTGTACCATATACCGTATTCCTCTGTTCGCTCACTCTGTCATACATACACAGTAAAAGTAATCCAATGCATACACAACAAATCATTACTTCACTAACACTATTCACTCATAAACGTCATTTACCAATGCATGTATGACAAAGTACCGTACACGTACACGTGTCGGAACAAAATCCAAGTTTTCAAAACTCAATACAAGCAAATTGCCTACCCTTGATCTGGTAGACGTGCTCCGCAGCAAACATTGGTTCCTTGTTAAGATCTCTCTCCGGGATCACAAATTCGTTATCGAGTACACTGATCAGCTCCTTGACCGCATTCTCTCCGATTTCGGGTTGCTTACCCTCCAGAGCACAAAGGGCCGAACCGAAGATTACCTGGAAAGCAAAATAATATTTGCTGGTCAGCCACTGAGCTTTTTATAGCTGATGAAAGGATGCCAAATGTAGCTCACCGGAACGCCGTTTAATAAAATTTTCTTGAAACATTCAAATTCCAAAAGTCGTTCCATACAAAATTCGAACAAGCGCAACTGCGCAAGGCTGCAAGGCACACCAAACACAGGGATTCAAATCCAAACCAAATATTTAGTGATCGTAACAAAACAAACTTACTCTCAGCTTATCTCCGGGATAGTCAAATTCGTTGAGTAGTTCCCTAATCTCCATCTCCACAAGTTCTCTTGTTTCAGCATCTGGCACTTCATCCACTTTGTTCAGGAAAACAACCACGTTTTCACGGGGGATTCCGACTTGACGAGCCAATAGAAGATGTTCACGGGTCTGAAGAAAGTGAATGCAAGTCCGCTGCGCCATTTATGAGCTGAGTATTAATTACCAGTGCACTGGATTAATCCTTCCTTGAATACTAATATGTCAATAATTGGTTGAATGGTTTTTGCTCAGGACCTCAGGGGAACATGTCACAAGCAAACATTGAATCTGTATTTTCACCCTTGAATAAAGGTGCACGCGCTTGAAGCGATGAAGCGTAAAAGAATTTTTTTTACAATAAACGTAAAACATAGCAATCATACCTGAGGCATAGCTCCATCGGTAGCGGCCACTACAAGGATAGCTCCTTCCATCTGTGCTGCTCCTGTGATCATGTTCTTGATATAATCAGCGTGTCCAGGACAATCAATGTGAGCATAATGTCTCTTTTCCGTCTCGTACTCAAGATGGAAAGCGTTGATAGTGATACCTAAAGACAATCTCAGTGTATAATGTATATGTTGTATTTACCACCAATCCCACCATACCCAAATGAGCTGATAATGTGATAATCAAAATATAAAAGGAGCCAGGATATAATAAAGAGTATAGTTAGCGTGCAGCTCGAATTGTTAATAACAACGGTGAACGGTATAATAAACTCAAACCCCTAGTCTAGTCCTAGGTCCTAGAGTCCTAGCCAATATAACACTTGCATTTATCTTCCAAACATGTCACAAAACAACTGAGGGAATGCTCGTGTTAAGTTAAACAATGATTAAAGCAAATGATTCTTTGATTTCCAATTCACGCAAAGACTAATAACCATTAACCAACCTCTGGCCTTCTCTTCAGGCGCATTATCGATATCCTCGTATTTGCGGTACTTGGCTCCTTTCTTCGTCGCCAATACTGAAAGGTTAATAATGAATAACCAAGAGCAGACCGCATCCAAATAGACACTATGTGTATAGACTGGTATATATATATATATATATATATATATATATATATATATATATATATATATATATATATATATATATATATATATATATATATATATATATATATATATATATATATATATACTAATACTACATTGCAAAGGCAAAGTAAACTTCTATACGCTTCTTAATTATGTTATTGCCGAAAATCGAAAAAGACACAACAAATAAAAATAATCAAATACTACGATAAGGCTGGATAAGAGAATAGACTGCAAAAAATACGCATAACAGAATTATATAAATCAACAAAGCTTGACAAATTCAATGATTATTCACAAAAAATGTCCACTGAACAAGCCCAATTACCTTACCGCTCGGCGCTCCACGGACTAGTGCAATATAAAACAAGTGAATAGCAAAACCGGCACACTAATGAAAATAGAAAACGACGATATACCCTACTACAACCTAGAGTAACTGTGTGACATGGTCTAAACTTCTAAACAGTTACGATTGTACATACTACTGAAGCACAGACGTACACGTACCTTTAGTAATAGCGGAAGTTAGAGTTGTCTTTCCGTGATCGACGTGTCCGATCGTTCCCACGTTCAAATGTGGCTTATCACGCTAAATATCACTATTCAACATGATTATCACTATCATATTCAATATCACTAAAGTTAAAGTATATCACTATACATCACTAAAGCTTATCACTACTGTTTTGCTTTTTTTTATTAAACTTAAACAGATAACAGATAAATACACTGTTAATTCTATACTACTGATTAAACATAGAAAATTAGAAAAACAAAATGAGAATTAGCAGAATGCCGGTATTCTGTAAAAATAGGAAGCAGATACTGCTCCATTAGCCGAGAATTACGCCCACTCGTTTTGGAGCGTTCGTATTAAACAAAAAAGCACTGTATTGGTATAATCAATATGATCAATGTTGCTAATTCTAATTATTAAACAAACATATAAGCAATAAAAATAAAGAAAGGCAGAAGATACCTTGAATGTAGTCTTTCCACCAGGTACCGCGAGACAGCGAGCGTGCTGAGCCTGGGCCAATTGGCTCAGCTGTCCCTCCACACGAGACACTTGCCCAAGAAAACCTGTAAGAATTTAGAATGTATTTAATAAATAAATAAATAGAATGAGATTGACAAGATGTATCCCATCAGGAAATAAAAGCACAAATCGGTGCGCAAAATTACACAACCTCGGGCTGGTTTTCAACATGTCAATTTCATATATTTGAATGAAAAATACACTCTCACGTCCCGTTTCTTATAAACTGTTTCAGTCACAGCTCAATAGGCGCCTCCACCTACGCGCGGAATTTATGCCCTGACAGCCCTGTGATAATTTTTAATTTTCACCGCCTCGGTCTGAGGAACTTGGATTAGAGAAACAACCGTCAGTGAATAAAACATAGGCTATGGCCAATCACTTAACAAGGAGAAAAAAATTCGCGAGAAGATCCACCTAGAGCGCGTTGGGCAGAAATGAGCGCTTCATAGTAACCTGCTGCGTTATTTCCTCAAACCAGAGAGACTAAGCGAAATCGTTTCCCGGTTGAATAAAATATTCGAGCCGTTAATACTGAACACTACTTATCCCTGCTTCTACTTGGAATCCCTGATAGCAAACTAAACAAACATACGGCTGCACGACGGGGTGCTGCGAAGGAAGTTCAACGCCAACATTCCTATCGTTTCCCAATGAGCGCTTGGAGACCCTGTAATTAGAAATTCAGTCTACAAATCAAATGATGCATTTAGATGGCAAAGGTCATAAAAACGCACAATAGAAGAACTATTCGTTCTTGTGATAACAGTATCAAAACAAAGTTATTTAGCCACACATATAGAAATTAAACATTCGGAGTGAATAAAACATCAAAAAAGTTTGCGATTGCAGCGCAGCGGCGCAAAAAATTATTGTTCGCAGAAAATGCACATTGCATGCACCTACCGTACGTAGCATAAATTGCCTGAAACCCGTCTCGGGACCCGAAATGCGGCGGTGTATGCAAATTTTCGAGTCCCCATTACAGTAGTGCAATCAATATCAAAATCCTTTATCGAAATTAAGAAAATCGAATCGAAATAACATCTAGAAGAAAATCGAATCGAAATAAAGAAAATCGAGATAACACCTAGATAAAAGTTTATGCGCGGATCGGCTTCCTTCGACCAAACAATGATACCATTCGACATTTTAGAGATTGTATGTGACGAATACTTTTTAAACCCCCAGACGCATCCACAGATTAGATTTCACATGTTTTACAAAAAAAAAAAACTATTTATGGGGCACAACAATGATCCATAGACAGGATTCATAAGCAACGGATCAAAGCTTTTGGCGACTTTTTTTCGTGGGCCAAACCGTATACTGACCACTTGGCGACGTTTTCGTGACCAAGTTTTCTCGTAAGCCGTCGTCGGATGCGCCACCAACTGTTTTGTTTTTCTCGGAAAATAATTGGTTGACCGGCTAGGTACGGTACGGGTTTTCTATAGTAGCTGGTCATTCCGTTTTCCTGTGTTGCGTAGAATTCTCGTTACTGCAAACGATTACTGCCACAATGATGTACACGGTGTTTTCATAAATTCGACTGGAGCCTAGAATTGGGTAGTTTGAAGAAAACAAAAGTTCTGAAGAACACACCTAAAAGCAGAAAATTTTGAAAAGGGGGGGGATTTTTTTGAAAACACCACGGTTGAGCCTCTTCCCTGTGCGCATGTGCCTATATCTTTGAGTCTTTGACAACATTGAAAATGCACAAGACTTTCCAAGTCTGTCTGAGATGTTTAAATTCAATTCTACGTCTCTTTTGCAAATTCCTCTATTACCTGACAAGAAGGTGTGCAGTACTTTTCACATTGTTATCGAAATTGCAACCAATATCGCCGTAAAACCAATTTGGCGCGACAATATAAGATGAAAAGCTTGTATTTCAAAACACAAGTTCGAGAATTGTCAAGTCGTATTATATTGTAAATGTAATTGTTGCTCAACTGACTTTGCTGCAGCCAAGCGCAGTGCTCATGCTATGCTATACATTTTGAAACGACCGCTCCACAATACCTTACGAAGTCAGCATTTTGCGTTTTTGAGGTCAGCCCAAGTAGAAAGGTTCACATTGACAAGTTCTTAAAGCGAAATGCCAGCTCCTTTGGAAAATTTGCATATGATAAGCAAATCCTATGTATCCTATGCTAATTTGCGCGATCGTCCACGGCTATCGCGCAAAATTAGCATAGGATACATAGGATTTGCTTATCATATGCAAATTTTCCAAAGGAGCTGGCATTTCGCTTTAAAGTCTAGCAACTCGAAAACCAAAAGGTACCCTTAGACATTGGCGCCGAAAAGACACCAGCATACTAACAAGAGACCATGTGCATTACAATATGTATTACATAGGAAACATTTAAATACTAGTATCAAACATATTGAGAAATTAATAATGCAGAATAAAGTAACATACATAAAATACGTTTAAATCAATAACGTTGTCAGTGATTCCCACCCAATACTTCGATATCTTGGGGACATTTAACCCCAAGGAATTCAACCCCTGGGTCCCGGGGTTCTCTTCAGGATTTATTTTGGATGTTTCCCAAACCACCACCATTCGTCTTTACACCGTGCTTTCCCGCACTATTATCTGCCCTATAACTTGAGCGGTGGCTGCGCGGCTCTCGTTGTAATAAATGGAACGGATTTGATGTGAACAACAATTACGATCATTCATACACCTTTATGCCCTTTCATCAAAACAATCTCCCCAGCCTGCCATCCCGATGTGATCACTACATTCTATGCAATTTGAACTGAGGATCTGCTTTCCTGCCTCAGTTATACTCTTATTGTTAGACCATTATATCGTTTTCTTTATGCAAAACGTTTCATACTATATTGCAATAAAAACTACTGAAAGATGTCATCGTACAGGTATAGTACAGGTATCAAGCATCGTACAGGTACATTTGATACATAGGGCAAAATTTCTGTAGAAAATACTTTACAAATGCAATTGTCTAGAATAACAAGCTCAGTGTAGACTGATTGAAGGAATACCTTCAACTTCAAAGGGATGATAGGCAGCTCAGGCACGTTGACGATACGTAATGGTCAGACTCGAGTTTGGCGCCGAACTTCCTTGAGATACAGAGGGCGCCGTTGTGTAGCCAGACGTCTCCTTCTTGGTGGCTGGACGCCGGCAGATGTTGTTTTGAGATCAGTTACTAAGCTAAGCGGATACATACCTTTGGGTGCATAGAACTCGAATGAATTTAAAATTAAGATTTCGAATCATTCAAAGGTAACTTTAACTCCCAAATGGAATGCTACAACAATGTTGACTCAATCAGGAATTGGTCCATTTAATTTTTAAGCAAAGGGTCCATTTCAAAGAAGGCCTCCATCTCATTTGACTCCTTTCCTGTAGTGTATAGTTCCCTCCGTTCAAAACTTCAAACATTCCTACGATTTCGCCCATACACCTTCGATTAATAAAAGAAAATAGCCTTGGGAAAAAGCCTCCAAAAATGAGTAATTTACAATTGCGTCACGAATTAATATTTGCTTTTCGAGCAATTTGAGGGTCTAATTACCTTGCTTTCGTACAAGAGCCCCACACGGAGGCCACAAATAGAACAGCGAAAGGCCCAAGACCAAAATTACTGTAGTGAATAAATGTTGTTGTGAACATAGTGTGACGCAGTGTGTATAGAATTGCAAACATTGAATAATAATAATAATATTCACACAAAAAACTAGGGTTGTCAGCTATTACCACAAATGTATCTAATTGTTATCCTTGTCATAGAAGTAGTAGTACAAAGTAAATCAGTGATGAAATAAACATGCTACTACATATTGTCAACAACACAAACATGTATTTCAATGTATTCCAACAACATTTGCAACAATATTCCAACTGCAGAATGCCAAATCTCATTGCTAATCATATGGGTCGTCTGTTTGCGTTTACATGTTCGTTTTAAAGCGAAATACCGGCCGGTTGTTGAAAAGCGTCGAGTACACTATGTAGCTTATGCAAATGAACAAATATTAAAATAAAAAAATCGGGCTAACTTCGAGCAACTTTGCATAAATACGTAAGAATTCAACTGTCCACGATGCGTTTCAAAAACCTGACGGTATTTCGCTATTTTCGTCCTCGGATGCACACCTTTTGTCTTTTGGTGTATTTAATTAATAAAAAAATGTACCAACATTCTATTCTAGAGGGGTAGAAATGTGTGAAAAGTTTTTACTCTATCACATCATATCAGGTGGTGATATCAATGGCCCAATGGCCAATGTAGTGGTGTTATTTTCTAAAAATAACTAATATTGTTCTACTACACAAGCCAATTTTTCGATCTTTGCTCAAACTTTTAAAGACGTTTAAAAAGAAGAAAAACACAAATTTCCGGTTTGTTCTTGGAAATTCGAATAGAAATGTCTCTTATTTCCGCCTCCGTCCTCCATTTACTGATTTTTAATGCTCCCATTTGTTGGACTAAACTGACTAAACATTCCACAGATAAAAATTTTGTTTTATTATTCTTATTACTAAATAATAATAATAATCTCAGATTTGTTTCAGTACAGTAACAAGCAAATGGTTTACCCAAAAATACCCAACTTCGGTTTCGAATGGTTTTGTTCGTTTTTCTGAAGTTTAGACGGTCGCTTCTTAGTTCATTATCCATTTTTAGTTCAGATTCGAACAATTCTCATTTTATAAATGAGCAAATTGCCAAAATATATAAGAAACTGAAAGTGTGCGCACATTTCCACAGAAGTGCAGAGTGCAGACTAAAGTTGTTGTGTGTTGTTATTTTATTGAACAATCTCATGTATTTATAGTGTTTTCGGCCTTTTGCTCTTCAGAAGAAACTCTCGTTTTAGCTTCAAGCTGATGCATGTTGTCCTGCCGCAGATGTAGAAAGAAAATACCCTATTTTTTATTTGCTCTTAGGACTTTTTTTTAACTTTCACAGTAAATTAAATCACAACTTTGCCTAGCAACCGGGCAAATTTTGCGGAGTTGACTTTTGAAAGGCACTTGAAAAGTAATGGACACATTTTTTTCTCTGAGAAAACTACATGAAAATAGTACATATGACCCGTTCGCTCCATTTCTGATGATCTTGTTGCGGTTTTCACAGTCATGGCTCATGGCTACACTTTCTACAGTTGCCCTTGGTAATAACTATCTACATACATACGTACTAACTCTACATATACATAGGCTGGATGTTGAGTAAACCAACGATGAGAACTGTTTAGTATTCTGCCTTTTGAATGCTTTGTCTTGATGGAAATGTCCTTTTTCAGTGCAGAACACTTCAGAAATTAGTCTGGCCGCTTGCGTCAGCTGCAACGACAAAGTGAGGCGTTTCTTACTATCTCTTCCTCTCTCTCTCTCTCTCTCTCTCTCTCTCTCGGAGAAAATTCTAATTGTGTTTTCCCCATTTTCTTCACTTTTAGTGGTCATTTCAGTTCCAAGAACCCCTTGTGACGGAATCTGCGTAATCTTCTATTCCGAACTAATTTCTTTCCTTTCCTTCTACTTTTTGTATATCTTCGGAACAGCACCACCTTTTCGCTAACCACTAAGCCCACCACTCGTTTTCCTATGGTACCCACCCCACACCAAAAACCTTTCCAAACTCAGTATAGAGTTGTAACCAACCCCTCATTATCATTTTACTCCAAATTGCTCAGTTCCCTAAGGTTGAAATACCACTTTCATCTTCCCAATTCAAAGGGGATTCTACCCACTAATTACCTCACATTCACTAAATTGTTTACCACCTTCCGATACATCGACGAAACGATATTTTCGTATTTTCACACGGTTTTCCTCGTGTTTTCAAGTGGAAAAGAGGACTTTCAACTAAGACGCAAACGTGCTATATTCTCCCACATTACTAAGGTAAAATGTAATCTTATCCAACGAAAAGTACAAAATCATGACTGAATGTACTGCACACGTGCATATCGAGTGCACTTATTAGAATAATAATAAGCAGCTGTCGATACCATACTAACTAATTACTAATTTTAGACTGTTTCTCAAGCTGCACCTTCAATATATGCTAAGTGGTTTGCACTTTTTGGGTGAGGGACAAATTTATCCACATATAAGAATTTAGAAATTTATGTCTGGGTTTTCCTTAGACCCCCTATACAAATTCGTACGGGTAGTAGCTCTCTCTCTCCCTCTCTATTCTCTCTCCTCTCTCTCTCTCTCTCTCTCTCTCTCTCTCTCTCTGTCTCTCTCTCTGTCTGTCTCCCTCTCTCTCACAATCCCCCCTCACTCACAAGCTCCGGCTCTATTCTCTGCCAAGGAGTCTCTTTGTCTGTTTTATTCATGTCTCCCCAAATAAAATAAAATGCGTCAATTCCTTTATCCGTCCGAATCCCAGAGGAGATACTTATTCTTCACTTCCTCATGTACATCTGAATTGCAAAGAGAAAGACATATGCAGAAAAGCTTGGACTGCACTGGGTTCACTACCCATGATACTCATTTATGTAGGTACTTTATGGTAACAAACATTAAGCCTAAGACAAACTATTAGAGTGTATTTATAGTTTATTACCAACAGCAAGTGGCTTATCAACTAAAAGCCATTTGCGGCGCTGCGATATTTTATTGTAGCGCATAAGGTTGCCTGCGCGTGGAGGGTATCCACTGTGCTACAGTTTTTGACTATCTGTCGTGATAGATTTCTTTTTCCCAAGCCCATTCATTCTGTTCTTATCTCGTGGCCCATTTTTTGAGGTAACAATACAACATCGCCCATATATCATACGATCGAGGTAAACATTTGCAAAAATTGTGAAATGCCTGAAGCAAGTGCTATGCACTAGGGTACTACGCTTGATATTGCATTGTTTTATTATTTCTACATATCTGTTTGCTAATCAACAACAGTTGTATACTCCTTTCTCTTTATCATATCATTTGTGATGTACACCTTGTGGTGTTATTTAATAAATAAATATATAAATAAGAGTGCGAATACTTCACTAAGATAGCTGCCATAAGCTTGCAGACAAAGGTTCCCCATATTTGAGTATGCAGGCATGTGAGGTGTGAAGTGAAGGTGTGCATTTTTTACTCATTATAGAATTAGAATAAGAACAAAAAGTTTTTCAAAAAGGAGTACTTTCAACAACCTCTTTCAAAAAAATAACTAATCATAACCTCGTCATATGGTCATTTATTTTAGAAATTCTACACACATCACATTCTCATATGATTTGACATCCTTCCCATAAATAAAAAGGAAGTTATTTATTCTAAAAACACATTACTCCATATTAAATCATAGATTACATAAGAAGCTTCAATTATTTGTAACCGTATTAATAATTATATATCATTATCATACACAATTACCCATGTATTATTTATTTCAACATACCAATTTTATCGTTGTTTCCCTTCCCTTCTTTTAGTGATTCTGTGACGACATTGTGTGTGTACTCGAAAATAGTGAAATATTCAGACGTTTTATAAAATATTCATATACGAAGATGTCTTCCTCGTACGAAAAATAGCCTTTTTCCTAAAAAGGTTAGAAGTGCAGCGACAATTTCCGATTATAATTTTTTATTACCTAGTATGGACAGTCCTAATGATAGACTATCGGCCAGTAGATCAGTACAACACCCGCAAATTGTGGTCGTTGTAAGACAGTGTATGCAAATAACTACGCGATACTACGCGATTTTTATGGGGTTTGCAAGTATGCGGAAAATTTACCGTATCTTGGAACTGCGAGAATATTTTTTGATTTTCCATACTATATGTGCAGGTTACGTGTAAAAATACGGTAGTATTGACAGAATCACGCTGAGTTTTTGGCATACTTGCAACCCCATAAGTCTAATCTATTCATTTGTATGTATACAGTATATGAAGAGTTATGATGCAGATGTGCGTACGGAATACTTTTCAAAAACCGGATGTATATCGGCCGCTGAAGCTGGCTTAGTTGGCACTTACAAATAGTGCTGATATACCGTACTTCATGAGAAGCTGAAAACCATCTCCCCCTGGATATTCGTTGAATTCTCTGGCTGATTCTAATTGTATATTTTCGTGATTCTAGACATCCAGGCTTTTCTTGATTTAATTTTTAACAAATTTTCTTCCAAGAACTTGTCCGATAATTTATTTTCTCGTTCTAAAACGAGATAAATTTTGGAAGAAGGAAAACACGGAAATCGTTGCGAATTCCGGAAAGATCTAATTTTGGAAGGGTGTTTTAGAAAAATTTTTCAATGTTCCAAAAGGAAGATGACGTACGAGACACTTTTGAAATTCCACCTTGCTCACATACTAATTGTACCCCTTTCAACAACTAATTGTATTCTTTTGAGCTATTTTAGCCGCCCGACTTTCTATGCAACTCACGCATGCCAATTACTAATGACTGGGTTTTGATACAGTAACCCATGTATGTAGGTGTTCAATAAGTAAATTCTGTGAATAGATATACGTATGCATTAAATATGTAATTATGTATTATGATTTTCCTACGCACCGTATTCACTTACTTATTACAACAATATGTTTGCTAGAATATAGGTGCCATTTGATAACAAATTCCAAATATTAAAGCAATTGGTTTACGTTGTACATACATTTGGTACTGATTCGCAGCATGTTTCATATTCCTTCACGTCTTAGCAAGAGTATATCATAATTCGGTCTTACTGAACCTGAAATCTTCATTTGAAACAAAACATATTAGTTAGGAAATGTGAACCTTTTTCAATTGTCTACGTAGGTCCTTCAGATAGACAGTCTCCTTTTAATTGCTGTTTCTATTCTCGTATCATAATTATTTCCGCCATGTTGTGTGGGATTTTCATACACAGCGAGTGCCCCCACTTAATTTGTGGGCGGTGGAGTAGGTCCTTACAAATCTTTCCGTAGAAAGTGAGTTGGTAGACTAGTTAGTCACTCGTATTAATTTAAGCAACGTGTTCGGCTCGGGCTAAATTGCCTATACCGCGATCCCAAATGATAGAAGATACATCCCCCTTAGCCCTTAGGCCCTTAGCTTTGGTATGTCGTCATCAATAGCGTTATGTAAGTCTACTCTACGAAACACACACCATACCCTACCTCACCCCAAGGGCCCAAGCTCAAGGAGGCCAGAGGCAGGCTAGGGCAAGTTGTAGTGTAGGAAGGGAGACTGGGTCCCCCCAATAAACCTACTTTTAAGTTGAGCCTGGAAGGTGACGTCCCTTAGCTTAACAAGTTCTGGGTTATGGGTCGTGTTCACTTTTGAAATATATTTAGTCTTTTATACAAAGCTTTCCTGAATATGTACTATGAATCCCGCTGCCTGCAAGCCGTCTGTTGTGTGTTATATAGCATACGTTTTTCATGAAACCCGATGTCCAAGAATAGAATAAAATTGTTACAAATTTTACGACAAAGTCACTTTAGCTCTTACGTCATACATACTTCTACCATACACATAAAGCCTAAAACGTCTCGAAATTTATATTTCTATACTACAATTTTCCCACTTTTTACTCTATTTGTATCGGATCAGATATTACGTCATAATAATAATTTCCCGTTGTGTCAGCCCACTAGAGCGGAAATACCTCACTTTCAACTAATGTTTCTTTTGGGAAATAAACTAGTTCTTTGAAAAATATGTGGCAAATTTAATGCTAGGGAATACTCTTTGGGGTATTTTAAGCGATATTTTCTTCGAGAAAGGATTATAAAAGTAAGCCATGCCCCATGTTTGTGAGTGCCAAGTTTCTAAGAGAACTTTATGCGTTTCAGAAAATAACGTTGTGACATTCTTTCTTTCCGCTTACGGATTTCTTGCAAACATAAATATATGACAATATTTTATTATCAACTGAAGGCATTTATGTTTTTTCCTTATGTTTTTGCAAAAGAAATTAACGAAACACCTGTTTTTATGAAATAAATAAAAGCATGAAAGCCATTGCAAAAAATATAAAATGTAAAAAAAACTTCTGAGCCAAAGGTAAAGAGCTTCTTGTCTTTTAATAATTATGTTCACAAAATGTACAATCCAGTACATATTAATTGTTTGATAAGACAATGCAGCTAGATACTTTTTGATGTTTATTTATAAACATCCTTGAATAGGATAACCCCATGATCAGCCTTATTCCTCCCTCTAATTCTAATCTCTATTATTTCTTTACGTTTGTGGGTCTTCCACATCAGCTATAATCCTAAGATTTGTGGCCCAAAATGTTCGTTTGCAGATTATCTCATGGTCACGCATGAAAGGCAACATTTTGGATAGATCTGAATCACAAAATATAACCTTTTACATTCCGCTCGTTTAAGCTAATTTAGTGTCTTAGGTTTGTAGGACGTAGGACTTTCCAAAAATGTTAACCCTCCCTCGCCCTCTCCCTCTCTCGCCCTCTCCCTCTCTCTGCCTCGCTCTCTCCCTGTCTCCCTCTCTCTATACTTTCGTCCTCTCATTTCTATTTCTATATTTATTCGTGTCCCACTTTAGAATTCTTGCGTGTTTCTGAGTCGTTCGTGGGACATTTACCTCAGAATATTGTATTTCGTCGTGTTATTTCTTTAACATAGACCAAACAGCAATTTTTCTCAAAAAACACCATTGGTACAACAAGGTCTAGGGTTAGTTTTACGTCAGGAGTTCTCTGAGCATCACTATCTCTACGTTTTGTTGTTACGCGCAAACAAGCAGCCAAACAAATGTCACATTTAGTAGGTGCGTTCGGCTTCCCTAGTAAGTTCGGCTGCTCTGTCCGCGCTCAATTATTTTGCGCCGCTCGATCACCAAAGCATTGCCGCACATGCTAAGTGACTCTAAGGTTATATTTATGCAAATCCCATGTTCAAAGTTCACTCCTAACGCTCTGAGGGGTTTTAAGCTAGGATTTGATATAACCATACGGTTAACTGCATATGCCAGTGATTATGTCCCGATTTATCCTCTCATTTGGTCCAAAATCTCTTATCCAATTAGATTATAAAATTATTTGGTGCGCGTATTTGAGTGAGTAATAGTCACACCCCCACAAAATGGGCATTTCCGCTTCAAAACACCGCAAGAAACGAAAAAAAGCAAATACGACAATTTGGTCAACAGACTTATTTCCTGGTTTACTCTTATACTATAGAAAATTTATTTACGTTCCTTCTCGTTTTATATTGTTACGTTTTTTGTTTAGTCGTGTATCACTTACACTTAGCTATCGTGTTTTCGTGCTGGTCCATTTCATCTTTACAAAAACATTTATATTAAATCTTTCAGATTTCAAAAAATGGGAAGCGATTCATCAAAATTGCGGCATTCTGCTTCAAATTTCGACACTACAGTACCCTCTATTAGACTGCCCACATCATCATCATTCCATGAAACGATCAGTAAGTTTGAATATTCTAGTCACCCTACTGACGTGGAGAATTCCGAGGAAAAACGCAGACAGCGTCTTCTCTCTCTCTCTCTCTCTCTCTCTCTCTCCTCTCTCTCCTCTCTCTCTCTCTCTCTCTCTCTCTCTCGCTCACATTCTCTCTCACTTTCTCTTCCATTATTTGTAGGAGTCGACTCAAAACGGTTAACCCAAACCCAGACGACTGAAAAAACGGCTGAGAACTTTTTCAACTAACTCATTCCGACTGGGGCTTACTTAATCCATATAGTAAGGGTTTATAATAATGCAACCACAGAAATCTAAACAATAGTGTTCTTTATTGAAGTTACTTTTTCAGAAGATTGCAATTTCCTGGATAACGGTTCAATATCTCGGAATCGCGACGGAAGCACTTCGTCTACTAAAAGTTCCGCCAGACATCCACTTCCTTTGAAGATGCGAAGACTTATTCAGGTATCATATTCAAATGCATACGCAAGCTAAGGAATAACTACAAAGTTGAATTCAATAACTATCTTGATGCACGTGCAATACAAACCAAAAAAAACATAAACATCTAATTTCTGCGTTTGCAGTCCTTGCTTCTTATATGTATTGTTATGTAATTACTTTCCCAATCAATGTTATCTTCTGCGGAGAATTACAATTATAACGCTCACCATAAACCTCAACTTTTCATGTGAATATAACCTTTTACCTGGTATTTTACAAACAAAGATCTTCTTAGTTCTTTTACAATTTTAGGGTTTCTTAATCTAGATAACATTTCATGATCTTATTTGTTTCATCCGACAAAATGCAGGCTTATGATGAGTTTAAAATAACCACCTGATTATTGAGCATTATATCTTTTGACGAAGGAAAGTTGGTTTCCCTGGTGATGCAAAATGGGGCTTCACTTCGTAGATGACGTCCATAACGTGAAGGTGTTTGTATCGTGAAAGTTGGGGATTGATGAAACTTATTAGAAAATTTCCCCGTGGGTATTCCCGGGTGTCCCCAGCTGTGAACACGGGTTTTCCCAATGACTTTATGTTTCGGTCTGCGCCGTTGGCCTCTGACCGTCTTGTATGCTAATGCATTCAAGCATAAATGATTCTATTAATAGCAAAACACCCAGACCCACGTCAATATGAATTGTGATCATTGAAAGACATTTTTGAAGAAAATAACAATTCATTCAATAGTGGAATGTGCAGAACAGGAAACGTTTAAATAAGTGCTCATTCAGTTCTTTTAGTTTAGTGACTCAGAGATCGTTATTATGAAAGATTTTATGTGGAGTGAATAATGAAGTAAATAAAAAGTTGTGGCGGCTGTAAATAAAAGGATAGTATATAATTGTTGAGTAAACATCTAAAAAGATTGTTATATCCTGAATGTGAACCATTATTTTAACTTTCGCAAGAGGCTCGCTCGCCGCGGCAATGTGCCACTTTTGTGCGCCCGGACTGGCGAAGGATTTGACGGACGCGGCAAAAGTACACACAGTTCATTTTGCCAAGCGTTCGCCTGGGTCTTGCCGGGCCCATTCAGTTTTTCTCAGTGGAGTATATACTGGTGGAGCAAGATTCAATCTTTTCAGAGTTGTTTTTCGAATCCTCATGAGACAATTGGGCGTCGTATAATGAAGAGGGCATGTGATTCGAGGAACGATTTCGAGTCTTTCTACTTCGCTCTCAACATCGATCAGAGGGATGTGATAGAAGAAGCGGTGAAGGTTCTCCTCAAGAAAGTCGTCACTAATATCGATTTCGTTGATGAGGTGAGGATTGATTGGTGGAAATCGATATTTGCACCCTCGCTGGCAAGCTTTGCATCTGTTTGATGTACGATCCATTATGTGAGAAGAGAGATATATTCAAAGTAGTTATTCGAGCTTTTACGAATCCCGGAGTAAGGCACATGGTTGTTTTTACTAGTTTAGTCGTAAACCAACCCTTTTCATGATCAAACTATTTTTTTTAAATAATAAGCTTATTATATTTCAGACCCAGCGTCTGTCCCAAGAATTCGGAATGCGTTTCGCAGACCTTCGTGCATACGGTTTCCGTCCTGATTTCTTCGCAGTAATTGCTGATGCTTCAATAAAGGTGGGTATTTGAAGAGATTTTTCACCAATTCACCTTTTTCTTTGAGGTTATGTTGGGAAGAAGAAGAAGTACATAGGAAACAAACAATACAGATCAGAGTGAAACCTGGGATATTCTTACCGATTGATTTTATTTTTATTAATTAACTGAAACAATGATATTCTTCTCAACAAACAATAATTTGGTTAAATAATGCGATTTTTTTTAGGAATGCACGCATTTGGACAGTGCAGTCCACAAGGCACACACGACAACGGCTGCCTTCAGCCAGTTCGGAGCCATGGTAAATTAATTTCTTGTTATGAACAGCTTTAAAAAAGTGAAATACCGGCCGGTTTTTGAAACCTTTCGTGGACAACTGAGTTCTCACCTATTTATGCTAATTTGCACGAATTCAGCTCGATTTTTTATTATAATTTATGTTCATTTGCATAAGCTGCATAAAGCATAAGAATGCGGATCTACTCGGTGTTTCAAAAACCGACCGGTATTTCGCTGTAACAATTTGTTTCTCCTTGAGATTACCATCTCGTTTACGTGCAGACGTAAATACGACATTTCGCTTTAACCTGACAATACACACTGCTTTGAATGAGAATGGTTTATATTAATCGGTAGTTGATTTGCGAATTTGTTGTAGTTTCGGTGCGTGTTTTGGATCATATTTGGTATCTGATAGGTATATTATTAACCTGGTGAAACATCTCAATTACTGCCATTCTATATTTGTATCTTCATGTTAAATGTATCAGCTTATGTTAAATGTTTTCGTTTTTCTCACTCTAATCTTTGACTACTTTTACGATACTCTCTTATTATAAAACGCCGCTAGCGCTAGCCATATAAGGGTGAGAATTATAAGTTATAAGATTATGCATTCGTCACGACTGTACTCAGTACTAACATTATTTGAACTATAAGACGCTCAGTTTTTAGTTGTTCGATTTTTAAGCACGCTCATTGGACAGTAGAGACGTTTTTATCCTATTTTTCAAACGCCCACGAAAGCTTATTATGAAAAATAACACACCCTCTGTGGAGATTTACAAGATAAAACTGTGTGTTAATAGGAGCATGAAGAAGAGATGACGATAGTTGTTTATTAGAATTAGATTAACAATTGGATTAATAAAGCCAAAATATTTATTTTCCAAAAAATATATGTAATTTAAAACAACATCAGGCTTAGGTTAAATTATGCACTGGAACTTAAATTATATTATCTTACAATTAGTTATATTACTACTTCGGTCACAGTGATCACCCCGAAACCAAAATTTTAACTGAAGTTTGGAATGTTGAATGTTGAATAATGAAGCCAATTAATGAAGCCAATATCTGAGAATTGATTCCGATCTCATGCAAAAGCAGCGACATGTTGAAGTAGATCATACTTCTGTAATTGTGGGAACAAGTCTTGAAATTGGACACTTTGAGCAAATCCGTAGAACTGAGTTCAATCTGAAACACATCACTGTGATGCCTCCTTCCAGAGGCCATATTCACCACTCCCGTTCCCTCGGGGAAATATTCCCTGGGGACAGAAAACAGCGTTCTAATGTGAGAGGCGCAGAGAAAAAGGCGGGGAATTCCCCATGAGGAATTGAGTGGTGAATATGGCCTCAGTGAGATGGGTACTTGACTGAAGTAAGACTAAAAATTATTCCCTTTATAGGTATTCTCCTCTGTTCGCGATGGTTTCTACATGGAAGTGAGGAGAAAGAGAAGAGCGTCGAATTCATTCTCCACTGGATCGAATAGTTCTTGTAGAAGAAAGAAGAACTCGGTCGATAGCAGAACTAACAGCAGAGGTTAGGGGAAAGAGAGAGAGAGGGAGAGAGAGAGAGAAAGAGAGAGGGAGAGGGAGAGGGAGAGGGAGAGGGAGAGGAGAGATAGAGACATCGAGAACCTGAAACCTACTTCGTAACATATTCATAGTCTCACCAAGAACCTACAGTAACTTACATACCTCCCCGAGCACTGTATATTTCCTACCTTTTCAGGCGGTTCCCCCCGTAGTGCATCTCCGAGATCTATTTCCCCCGAGTCCAGAAATTCCTTCGAAGAATCATCATTCACAAACGAAACCGATGGATTCCTCAAACCGCCAGAGGCCAATCTCGTGCCAACCAGATCATATTGATTGATTTATTGATTATTGATCCTTTTTTCAGAGAGCAATCATGTCATGTCCGCTAGTACTACTACTGTAGCTTAATCTTACCTTCTTATAAAGTCGTTAAATCTTTGTTATGAGACTCTTCTTTTCTAATCCGTCAAAAAAAGTTCCGTAGATGAAAAAATTATTTTCGTTACTTTGCGTCCTTCAATTCTGTAATGAACAATGAACGCTACATGATTTTTTCCAATTCGATATTAAAATTAATAATTAAATTGTTTCTGAACATAATCCACCATTTGTGCCTTCTTTTAATTAATACTGAGATATTCCTTCAATATTATTCTTATTCTTTGTTAAACATCTTTTGTTACTAATGAAGAGAATAACCATTGAGGGGAGATTCCATAATGTATTGATCTCTTTGTTTTTTACTAATCGAGATTTGTCGTTTACTCATCGTTTTCTCTAAAGAAAAGATTCTGATAGATTCTACTTCATATCAAACATATCTAGTTCAACTTCTATAAAACCCTGTATAAATTCTTGCAAATAATTATAGTGCCTCTTATTGTTTAGTCACCATTTGATAATGTTTTCTTGTTTGTTTCTGCCGCCAATTGCTGGTGATTGCTATGAATAAATAATGTAAAAGATTTATATAGTATTACTGCGCTTACCGTCTTTGTTGAAGAGTTTTTAGGACCCAGGACAGGACCCAGGAGCAAGCAAACTAGACATTAGTTAAAAACAAGCCAGACAATTGGTGATACTTAAAGCGAAATGCTAGCTCCTTTGGAAAATTTGCATATGATGAGCAAATCCTATGTATCCTATGCTAATTTTGTACGATTGCCGTGGACGATCGTAGAAAATTAGCATAGGACGCATAGGATTTGCTTATCATATGCAAATTTTCCAAAGGGGCTAGCATTTCGCTTTAAAAAAATTAGAACATTGCTTCTGATATGCATGAACCTAATTTATCGATTAGCGTCAGTCTCTATCCGAGCAAATAACTGCATATGGATAGCGCAAAAAAATTAAAACAAGTTATTGGTTGTAATGAAAGTGAGACAGAGGACCGAGCGCAGTGCACATATCAATCGGGTGTGCCTAACTGTTTTCTTGACGCCCGACTAAAGATTCACAATTCAGTGTTATTCCAATGAGTAATTAGGAAACTGGCAGTTCTGGTAATTGCGTGATCTGCCAGCTAAGGAATCTATACAAACCGAATTAAAAATCTAAGTTGATGCAAAAGTTGTTTTGAACTGGAATGATCAAACGTGCAGCTTTGCTTATATTACGGAAGACAGAATCGTCAATTAATTCCAACAAATTTTGTCAACAATTCTAAAATTGATGTACCGTACATATGCTAGATAGTTAGAGCGGAAAACATTTGTCATAGACGCCGATGAAAGTTGCATGCACAGTGCATTTTCGAGTCAAAACGGCGGCGGGGACACAGTTGGTAGAGTGAAGTAAAACCGAGGCCCTAGGAAGACCTACGCGAAACTCCTAATGACGAAGTAGACGTATTTTCAGGACAATTATTTTTCTGGAAAAAAAACGCAAACTTTGAAGTTTATTTATGAATTTGTATCGAAATCAATCGGATTTTCAAAAGTCTACGCGGAATCTTACAGGTCTTGCGAACATTTTGACCATATCAAAAGTACCTGAATTCCTTCTAGATTTTCTGAAAAAGCACCGCAAAGTTATTTTTCCTTGAGTTGTAAATATGGCCTGTGAAGTTTGATGTATAATTTCGGTCATCTAACGTCAGTGAATCAAATTTTCAAAAGTCTACGCGGATTTCTACAGGTCTTGCGAACATTTCGACCACGTAGAACGTATCAGAATTCCTTCTAGATGTTCTGAAAAAGCACCGCAAAGTTATTTTTCCTTGATTTGTGGATTGACCTGTTTACTTTGATGTATAATTTCGGTCATATAACGTCACTGAAGCGAATTTTAAAAAATCTACGCGGCTTCTTACAGGTCTTCCAAACATTTTGACCACATAGAACGTGCCAATTTCCAGTTTTCACTCTAGTTTTTCTGTAAAAGCATCACACAATTATTTTTACTTGATTGGCAAGATGTGACCCGCAAGTGTAATGTATAGTTTTGGTCAATTAACGTCATCGATTCAATTTTAAATGGTCTACGCGGAATTCAACAGGCCTTGCCAATATTTTGACCGTGTAAACCAGTAAACCACGCACGCCGGAAGCCCTATAGGCTTCCTGAAAAACATCACTAAGTTATTTTTCCTTGAATTCATTAGGTGACCAACTATTTTTTATGCAAATTTTGATAATTCGACGCACCCATGTTCAATTTTGACTGTTCTTTTTATATTGAGTTCTGTACATATCTACATGTACATAATTATTGATTTTGGTTTGCGAAACTTTGCACTTTTGCAAAATTCGCATACGCTCGGTAAGAATCCTCGTTTCGATGGTATGCGTATGTTGTTTTTTTTTTTCAATTATTTCTAATGTGATCGAAAAATTGGGGTATTGGACGAGCGGGAATCAAGCCCACCGTCTTTGGGCGGTAGTGTATTCTGAGAACCGATGAGTTGCGCTCCGCACCATTGCGGGACATAAACTGTGCATTTTCGCCTCGTCTAGTATTATCAATGGTGCATTTTCTAACTCTCAAAGGTGTATGCAAAATCGTATACGAGATGCACATTTGATACTTGGAAGCAAAATGCGCTGTTTTTGCCATACATCGAGACCCATTTGCGTCGCCGAATGCCTTTAATTTCGTGTCTTTACTTAAGAAAAATTGTGGAGCCTTTGAACAATTAATGACATTACAATTACCTAATTTCTTAAATATTATGTATGTAGGGCTAAAATTTCACCGCCCAAAAGAATAATAGTAATGAACGCATAGGTTGGTTAATTGTGCCTGCCCCGCCCACCTCTAAGGCCCCTCCTTACGATTATATTAATTGTGAATACGATGAATCATTCATAGAGAATTCGTTTTGTTTTGCTTCTCTGATAAAGATTGTTATCTTTTGGAAGAATTGTACACGCAATTGAAACGTCACCTAATGCGATCCCTCTATAACCTAGACGTGTTAGATGCAGTTAACCTCTTTTATTTATTTATTGCATTCTTATTCTTATAATGACGAAACTATAACTTTTACTTTGATAAATGAACCACTGTAAAGTAGTGAAATGTCCTCTGCAGCCTCAATGCCGTTCAACGTGCTTTTTCATTATATCACGTTCACATAATTATTCGCTTCTCCTCAGTAAATCTACTTTGTTCAGCAGGGTCTTTCTCGCATTATCCCTGTCGAATGGGAGCATGCAATGGTACTTTGGAAAAGGGAGGATTATGTTATAACTGTCTTCAGGTCAGTTTTTTTATTACATTTTTGCTGGAATATTGTATGATCGTACAAATCAGTACATTTGGTACAATCATTACTACTACATCCGTACATACATCAGATATTTATCATTCATAGTGTGAATTTCAGATAGTTCGATGGCTGCCCGTGCTTTTTGTTACTGCAATTTTGTCATGGGTGTATTACGCATATGTCTACCAGTTGTGCATTTGTAAGTATTTCAAGTTCATATGGTTTTTGTTTTATTGTTCGTTGCATTTGGCTTACGCTTACAGGCGTTTTTAATACCCTTGGCGACGTAATGTGTGACAAAAGCGATGAAAAACTAATCTACATCTAGACCTTTGTTGTTTTTAATCTTTTTACATCCCAGTCCCGTCCAAGTCTTGAAGTTTATTCGAAGTAAACGCTGCCAGTAAGGGTACCGCAGGGAGGGTATAAATTCCGTGCGTAAATGAAGGTGGTTTATTTAGCTTAGTGATATACCGTTTTCGGTTTTCATAAAACAGCATGTTTCGGTCAAATATATTAATTTGGAATTGCTCCCAGAGGTGGTTCGTGCTTGTTTTCACGCACCAACCTGTTCTCCTGGGGTACCGTTGTACTTTGCTTTTAGTTACTGTAATATTTGGTTGCTATTTTTTTAAATCTGAATATAATGTGTTTTCAGTGACTGTTGAGGATTCCATTCAACGGGCCTTTTATTTAATTGGTTTTCATATTCTACTGTTTTTGTTCGTCGCGTCTTACTTCCAAACAGTGTTCGCAAGCTTGCGTTATCCACCTTTAGAGGTTGGTTTTACTTGTTTGTCATTGTCATTTACTAGATAGTGGCGGTGGCGAAGAGACGATGCGATGTGATCGTCTGTTTCCATTTTTATTCCTAATTTAAATAGCTCTTTAAATGTCACTGTAAACAATTTGTGGAATAAAGATATTCGATGTTATAAAGCAATGCTGGCCTAGCACATCATGTGGCAGCACTACTTTGTAGGCTAGGTTCTACTCTACGCTACGCTGCGTTCTTACCAACTCGCATTATCAACTGATTTTGGCAATGAATGGGTAAGACTGGCACTTGTGATATCATTGTTCGATTTTATTTAATTATTTTAGTTCTACCTTCCAAAAGATGTTCTAAACAATTTGAATGAAGCGGGTGAAGATGAACAGGCGATTAATCGAATTCTCCAGCATTTTGTGGCCCACCATAAACTTCCAATTCGTATGCGGGCATTCGAGGGAGGTAATCAGTTCTTATTGTTTTAAGTGTTTATTTTCATTGTGTTTGATGAAATGATTACTCGAATCTTGTTTTTTTTCATATTAGTGTATTTTCCTTCTACCTCTGTATTCGTATCAGTTTTCGATTAGATAAATAAAATTATGTTTTTTTTTCAATTCATAACTCCTTTCCAGGAATCCGCTATTGTCCAAAGTGCAAGTGTCTGAAACCCGACCGAGCGCATCACTGTTCCATGTGTGGACAATGCGTTCTGTAAGTGGATTAACTTTATAAGTTATAGATTATAATTCCGAAATTCGAACACACTTATTGTAGCGAGCGACGTTTATTATTCAAATGTAAAGTGATGCGTACACGTAATTATAATAAGGGTAAAGGCGCACATATGAATGTTAGCCTGTAGCCGTCACATGGTTTGGGTTTCATCTAACTCCCTCTTTTTCACTTTCCGCATATCCGCCCTCCGCCCGCACTTACAATTTTGGTTGACATCTATGTTCCTCTCCGACCCAAAGTGCCGACCCAACTAAAGCGAAGTCCGACTCTGGGCGGTCCTAGTTTCCGCCCCGGGTCGAAAAATTTGAAAAAGGCGTGGGAGTTGGATCGGCAAAACCACTGTTTGGAGTCGGAGTTGGGTCGGCACCACCACGGTTTGGAGTCGGCACCACCGTAATTTGTACAGAAGCGTAGCCCATAAATTACACTACATAACGGGAGGAAATGTTTATTGCGAATAATACATACACAGTATATGACTAAACATTCAAATTTGACGGAGTTTTAGCGAATCTTCCATTGTCCAGTATTAGTATCAGGCAGCAGAATGCATCTTTGATGTTGTGAACTTCCATGGAGCTGGCCACCAGTGTCTAAATGTATTAAATTAAATAGTAAATGAAGTATAAATACTTCTGCCTATTCTGCGAAGATTACAAAATATTAGTAACATATACTTCTACGGCTGAGACTATCTATAGTGACCGATGGGAACCCTATTCTTACCACATCATAAACTTACTTTATCGTGTTTCCTTCCGTTTGTTTGCTTGCTTGAACGCGCACCAGTAAGTGAAGCAATGGTACCTGTGATAGCAATAAGTTAATAGAGGAAATAATAAAGGAAATATAAACAAATTAGAAAGAAACCAGAAAGTGCAGGACTTCAAAAAAATTTGCAAAATGCGATGTGCATGCGGAAGGGCTGCAAGCCCGCCAGTTGGGTCGGACCTGGATCAGACTTGGGTCAGTTTGGCTGACATGCATTCACTGATGTTGTCTACTGTACTGCTACACTATTTGTACTGCTAAAGGGTCGGCACTGCAAATTTCAGTCATATTTAGCGTCGGCGGTGGGGTCGAAAGCCACAATTTGGGCGCGCATTGGGTCGGAGATTAACAGAGATATTGACAATTTGAGGTCCAGTCTCGTTCAGGCCTTCTTTGATAGGAAGAAATACAATTTTGGGTTTCACTTCATTGTCTTGAATTATATTTCCCTCTATTTCTTCAGGAAGTTCGACCACCATTGTCCGTGGGTGAACACGTGTGTCAATTTCCACAACTACAAATTCTTCCTTTTGTTCTTAGGGTAAGTTCATTTTTTTTGTTTTTGCTTTTATCTAGAACACTAGAACTGCAACTGATTGAAGGGCTGACCTTACCGCATGCAACATGTATGACATGTGTGCATTTGAATTTATTTTCAACCTCAACGTGAAGCGTCTTATTATTTAGTTACGGATTCGTGTTGTGTATGTATGGATTCTTCACCGATATGCCTTTCTTCATCTTATTTTGGACGGATGTCGCCCATGATCGATCGATTGTTGTGAGTTTTTTCTATAAGATTATAAATATACCTTTTTTGAGGTTGTAAATTTTTATTCGTCGTGATATGATTATTGTTAAGTATAGCTTCCAAGTGTGTTCTAGTGTAAACTCGTTTCGTGATTTTTTTGGTAATAATTAACGACTGTTCTATGTATGACTTATTCATATTCCTCAGTTGTATATTCTTCTTATTCCTTCTTCTGAGGTCATATTCACCACTACGATTCCCTCGGGGAAATATTCCCTGGTGGCAGAAAATAGCATTCTAAAGTGAGACACGCAGAGAAAAAGACGGGGAATTCCCCATGGGGAATTGAGTGGTGAATATGGCCTGTGTTCCCTTTAGATGGGTAAATTCCACATGCTCTTCCTCTTCTTTGTGAGTGGGATGTTCGCCCTCTCCCTCGGATGCCTCTTCTTTTATCATCTATTTTTGACCGCCAGGAATAGAACTACTATTGGTAAGTTCTTTTTATTTGTTATTATATTTTGCTTGTTCTTGTTATGTTTGTTATATCTGTTTCTTTTGTCGCATGAGTGTTTTGAATATATTGCTACTAGTTGCTTGAGGCGTGGAAAAGTAAATGTTTCAACCGGCATTAATTTGAGGTCCGCTAAGTTAGCATTCGTTAATTCGATACCTTAAAAATGTATACGTCTGGTTCGTGGTTCTGTGGTTCATCGACAAGTTACATGTTGTCTAAAATGAATGTGGTATAAACACTTAAGTGTTGCACTGAGATTCGGAAATGTGTGCCATTGGATAACTTTGCTTGGCGTTATTACTATTCTATTGATTACTGTGTATTTCTGACGTATTTTTAAATTTAGTAGTTTCACGTTTAGTTGTAATTGTTTTCAGAATCCTTCCGCGCACCCATGCTTTCCGGTGGTCCCGATAAACACGCATTCAATATGGGAATTCGGGCAAACTATCGACAGGTTTTTGGACCGAACCCATATTTGTGGATACTCCCAGTTTATACTTCGTAAGTTATTAGTATAAAATTATTTTGGTGAATATTTCGCGGATCTGACACATCTAGAATGTGTTTAGAATTGTTCTGACATCTGTGTTTTGTTGGTATGTTTGGTCGTGTGCTCTAACCCATTAACACACTAACTACCTGATATCTGCATGCGGACCCTAAGTTGATATTGAAATTCCTTCCTGCTTTATTTTGTGTATATTGGGTTAATCGTGTCGTGGTTCATCGTATTTCGTATTGTTTTTAAATGGAAGTGATACATCGTGTTAAATTTGTGCAAGTCGGAAATGCGGAAGTGAAAAAGAGGGAGTTAGATGAAACCCGAACTATTACCGGATTACCGCTACAGGATAACATTCATTTTCTTTACCCTT